>SNQJ01S0120782.1:8332-35465 GCA_010110895.2 Picea sitchensis
ACTATTGTTCATTTCTCATTGGATATAATTGAATGGTTTAAGTATAAGTTGGAATTTTTTTTTAAAATTGTACTTGATACTGATTCACCCCCCTCTCAGTATCAACATCAACTACTTCTTGCCGGATCCTGAACGAACTTCGATTGCCTTCGACTTGTAGTCCCTTTTGTAATTCCCAAATTTAATGCATTTCCAACATATTCTCATTGATTTAACAAGGGATTTACATATACCCTTATACTTGTACTTTCTACCAGAGAATGTTCCTTTATCTCTGTCAACCGATCGACCTCTCATCACTAATGCATCTTTAGTCGATCCTTCCATGTTCTTACTTCTCATTTATTATGACAATAGAGATGCAACCATATCTTCTAGCACTAATGTGGTTTAATTTATCCCTATATCCATGACTAAGCTATCCCAGGAGTCTGGAAAATAATATAATAGGTTAAAACATTGCTCCTCCTCAGTGAATTTAATATCCACAGAAGATAATTGACTTAAAATGGTATTAAACACATTTAAATGATCAGTGACCAAACTTCCCTCACTCATTCTGAAAAGATATAGTTTCATTCTGAGAAACAACTTATTTACCAGGGATTTCGACTGGTACAGGATCCCCAACTTATCCCACATTTTCTTGGCTGAATCTTCACCAGAGAAATTCATTAGTATAGAATATGCAAGACAAATTCGAATCATACTCCTTTCCCTTCTCTCAAGTTTCTCCCATTCTTTCGTCGACATGCTTGTCGGCATGGAACTTGGACAGACTATTGTCCATTTTTCTCAATATACAAGGAGATATTAAATTTTAATATTCCAAAGCTCAAACTTTTGGCCATTGAATTTTTCGATCTCTATTCTCAAGTTGCTCGCCATTCTTTAACACAATATTTAAATATTTATGACTTATGACTCTTACTGAACCTAGGTTTTAGCTAAGATCCAAGGTTTTTAAACCAAGCTATGATACCACAGGTTAGTAAACCAATCTCTAATACCACATGTTAGGAAATGAGGAAAACTTCCACACTAAACCTAATAGAAGAGAGAAAGAAATATTTCAACAAGAAATTAAATGACAAAGAAAACACAAAGTACACAGATATTTTACCCTGGAAACCCAAATCGGGAAAACCAACATTCCTTCAACGTTCTTCTCTCTTGTTGTCTTATTAATTCAGAATAAAATTTTACATGCCTAACCTTGGTCCACACTTAAGACAAAATCAACATCATACCTTCTTTCTTTACTCAAGAACAACCTTGTAGTCAATTTGTCTTACATTTGCATGACCAACAACCTCTAAATAATGGATATTCTACGATTCATTATCTTTTACATCATTACAACATGCATTCTTTATAGGATTTACAGTAGGAAAAAACATAAATAAAAGGTGCCCAAAGACGATTACATATCCACACATATTAATGGCTACAAATCCCATGAATCTCGAGATTCTGTTACACTCGTCTACCAAGTCGGATTACCAGTCGACTACCAGTTGACCTTCATTCGATATTCAATCAGTTTCCACAAATCCGCATGTCGACCTCTTTGAATTTACCCGGTTGAACCACCTTGACATTTGACTTGTTGTTGATGTATTTGACTTCAAATTTACCCACTTGAACCACCTCGACCTTTGCATTGCTTTAAATTTTCTCAACTTCGAGTGTCCATCAATCCACCTCGAGTAGAATTTCACTGCAAACAATATAACAACTGAACAATATGGGGTACCTAGGGAGGTACCCAAGGGAATAATGAATGTAATGTGGCAATAATAATGAAACAAGCACACTATGTAATTAAAATAAACAATAAAATAATAAGGGGAAGTTGGCATAAGACCCCTAGGAATACTCATGAAAAAGTATAAATACACATAAATATCATTGTATTGGATATGTGTTGGATTGTATTGTCTTGTAGAAAGCATGGCTTGTGGAGTGACTCCTTCCATAAGGAGTATTTGAATGTGTTTTTTGTAATCTAGGGGAAAGTACGAGAGTGTTACCAGTAGTTCATTAGATAGAGCAACATATATGATATAACACTATATACACACATCCATAGACATATGTGGAAGCATAAACAAAGTAGTGGTAGAACCAACAGTATGTAGTTTCTTATGTACAACAACAACAAACCTTTCCTCTGTTACATAGTCGCATATATATATATATATATATATATGTTTGACCGACTCATATACTCGACTTAGATATTCGATGCACTTACATTTGATCGATTACAGGGTCTAGTCGGCAAGGTGTGAATATTACATTGATAATAATTTTTAGAGAGAAAGATTACAATTTTTTGAATTGAGAGAGAGAATATTTAGAATGAATGTGTTTGCTGGATCTTTCATGGTTTCCTCTTTTGATGTTGTTAGATTAGTTCAAGTAGTTATTGATGCACTTTGAGAAGAATAAAACACCTTTTGGTATGGTTGATAACAAGTATGTATATGTTAACCTGAGCTCATTTAGTATGAATCCTTCAAACTAATTTGGCTGGTACACACCGTGTGCTCCTAGAATGACATATTTTGTCTCAAAATGTGAATCGATCACCGCTCTCACCAGATGACTCTAGTTGTTGTGGTGGTATTCTAGTTGGAAGAATGAATCAGTTCTTCCTCTCAACCCCTTGTTGATACAAATGACCAAAAACTATGACTCCCCTTTATTAGAGTTGTGTAGGATTCGGTCAATGATTAGATGGTGCCAAAGTTCCTTAGGTCGAAATGCATAATGTCCCGACGATGCTATAATATTAAACTATGGATGGAGATGGGACCTTCTCTCCTTTGCAAAAAAAAGTGAAGCTCCTCATGCTACTAGGAAAACTAGGTCCCTCCTAGAGGAAATATCCATGTAGATAGATCAACTTTCATAGATTTCGCTCTAATTCACATGCAAGTAAACTTTGCATCTAGTTGATTTCCATGGGCCTTTTATGTCATTTTTGGCATGTGCTTGGGGAGGATACTTGGGGAGGGAATGATTGAAAATATTATGGTTATGTACTATTTGATGTGATTTCCACTCTTGTGATCACCCCGTCTTGTCGCAGAAAAATCCGACTCGACTCCAACTAAAACAAAGTTTTATTCGGCTAGGTCGACATAGTTTGTAGTATATGCTGATGAGGTCGACCTATCCTTCAAAATTTCATCTTCACATCTAATGAATTTACATTATAGTTATACAAAATTTATATAGAGAAATAAAACACTGTCAAAATTGAAGATATTTGTTCATTGTTTTATTCTCTTGTTCCTTTGCGTTGCACCTATTCTTCCGACTACTCTATCTAGTCGATTGTTTCTTATTGGATTGTTTCATGAAAATGGTGTAATTGTATGTTCAGAGCCAATGTTGTCACTCCTTTTTATAAATGGGACTCCTATGTTCCTTCTACTACAATTTATGGGGTTACTGACTAATGACTTGTGGTCGGGAAGTTCAACTCTAACATAGTTGGGTTGAAAAATTGAAACCTTTTCTCATATGATGAAGCAACAACCAACTGTTGTTGTTGTGCAAGATGTTGAGAAAAACCCTCAAATGGGGTTTGATAAATGTTTGGGGTCAACCTCTTCATATGATGGGTAAATGTATGCCACTCATCAAATGAATATTGCACCTCCAAACCCAATGTTTTCATTTGTGTCAAGAAATCCATCTTTTCTGTTATAGAAGCAACTTGTACTGAGGTCGAATTGGCATGAAAATTTTCTCCTCCTTGATGTATATTTTGAAACCATTCTCTTTCCTGTTTTTATAGTTGCAACTCTATTTCTTTCACTTATTCACTTTGGGTTGCTAGAGCTACCTTCAATTTTGATATGGAATCATGTTCATTGTTTTCCTCAAGTCTTAAATCACTATATTTTGAGATATTAATTTACTTTAGGTGGATGCGAAGTAAGATGGCCGGTTACTTACCATAGTGTTTAGTGTTGTCACTTGCTTAGTTAACCCTTCTAGGATTTGTTTGATTTCTTTGATTTTTCATGCTCTAATTGGAGAATTGTTGTAGGCTGGTTGGTAACTAACTTTTGATTATCTTTGATTGTTTGATTGTGTTGTTTCTTGATTTCCTTATTTTCTTTCCCAATTCGACTGATTTCCTATTGATTTTGCACATTTTCCTCAAGGACTTCCTCGACCAATTTTTTGAAGGTTTCTAGGGGGTATGTTTCCTCAGTTACCCATTCCATATCGAGTTTTTATTTTACTACTGTTATGAAGTCATGAAATGCTTATTTATCCTTATACTTTCTTTATGATAGTCGATATCCATCCTTCATTTCCCTTTTCCATATTCTTGTTGACTCCTTTGTAACTTTGTTGTATAAGTAAAAACAATTGGCATCAGATGCTACTAACAGATTGAAGATCATTTCTATCATCAGGTCAGAAGAGATGATCGATCTGAACACTGTGAAAGTGGTGACAAAATATGTGGCTTCCTTCCTGTGCACTATTTTCTTCTTATTCTTCTTATTTTCCTTTGTTTTCAACTTTTGTTTCTCTTCATCTCCATATTTCCTTTCATATTTATCCTGATTTTTGTCCCACTCTTTTCCTTTCTATTTTCCATCATCCTTTACAGGGTCTTCCTTGCCATTGTTGTCGGTACTTTCTCCCTTGTATTTCTCAACATTAGTTTCTAGGTTCTCTTCACCATTATTGTCAATGTTTTCACCCTTATCTTGCTTGACAATATCTTCTTGCTCCTTTTTTTTAATTTTCATTATGATTTTGAGGCAGTGATTTATCTTTAAATGGGCTCTCTAGAGGAGAAGTTTTGTTTTTCGAGGGTTTCCTTACCAATGTTTCTTTCTCCTTTGTCTTGTGGGCCGGTATTTTGGGACGACTATCGGCCTAGTCTCTACTGCATGTTATTTATCCTTTTGTTGTTGTTCCTCTTCATATCCCTTGTCAATATGTACTGGGATTTTGACTTTCACTGTCAGAAATTTTATTGGCTCGTTGTCTATTGATTCTTGTGTAGGAATTGTGTGCTCTATTCCTTAGCTATGGAATTATCCTTGTCCTTCTGCGCCTTTTTGTATACGTGCTTCTTTCTCTTTTTCTATTGCCATATTCAGATGACTCAATTGATGTTCCTTGGCCTTATCATATTGATATGATTTGTTTGATTGTGTCAAGTCAGAGTGGATCGACTTGCTCGTGTGAACCTACTCGACTGTGTGTTTCTGTGATGCAACACCATTTTTATTTGTCACTTCATCTTCTTTCAAGCCATGAGGGTTTTATTTGTTTTTCTCACTTGCATTATTTTCCTTGTTTGAAAATTTTGATAGTGTTTCTTTCGATGGCACTTGATGATGCATCATCCTTGTTTTCTTCTATTTCCCGTGGGTTTTATTTATTGGCGTTATTTCTTCGATGATCAATACAAGGTTGATTCCCTTGCCAATTCTATCATGCTCAACCTTGTTCTATTCCTTTTTGGGATAGGCTTGGTGTTTTGGGCCATTCGGGTTAGTTTCGGTCGACGTCATGTAGTTGTATTCATTTGACTTGTTATTATATCCTACTATTACTTCGACCTTTGTTTCTTCTACATCATAGTTTCAACATTTTTATCGAGTGCGACCTTGGATTTTGCTGCTTCAGCACGTGTTTTCTTATTTTGTAGAGTTCAACTTATTTTCTTCCTCTTGCTCAACATCTGTGAGAGGCGCTATTAGATTTGAGTTTGTTTGTAGTACTTTTGGGGGAATTTTTGCTTCATTTCCGACTTGTATTTCTAATTCTTGGAAAATTTGTAATCATGTTGTCTAATAAATCTAAGTCCTTTGGTGCCAATGTCGACTTGACTCTGCACTAGGATTTAGTGGTTTTGATACTTAGTTGGATATGATAGGGTTCTCTTAGTGCCTGATGTACTACTTTTTTGACCTACCATCTATGAGATGCATTCTTGATATTAATAACCCAAGGTTTAAATATTTTATTGGCTGGAAGGGATTTCGACGAGCCCATCACTCCTAGTGAAAAAATCCTATAGTTTTCCATAGATGGTACATTCTTTGTTGTAAATATTTCCTCCTCGACTAGAATATATTGACTCATGAAGATCCAGATCAAAAAAGAGGGAAACCTCATCACTCACACATGTTTTTGGAACTCCATGCAGTTACTCTTTATGATACCTGCAAGATGTTCTTCCCAGTTGAACATCTCCCCATTTTGCAGGATCTGATCGATGGGTTCCAACATTTTAATCTTCACATATGACGCTCGATCCACGGTGGAAAAGCATAATGACATGAAAATATAGGTCCATTTGGCACACAATTCTAACACATTGTTAATGGGAAATCCTTTAGAGTTATTCGTCGATGTCCCCACTGTAATAAATTATATCCAGACTATAGAATTAAGGGTTTTTGGTACTTCCATCCCCCCATGTGGTAAACCTATTATTCAGTGTATTAGGAACCCTATGATTCTGATTGGATAATCAAGCCATAGGTGGCCACCATTGTGCCAAGTGATGATGACTTTCATCGCTTCTTCTTTTCATCCCCTGATATATACTATCCATGGGCCTCCGATTAAATGTCAAATTTTGACTTTTTCTAAAAAACTCGTTTCCTTTTTACACATGTCGGCCTCCATGCCCCATGCCGTGAAATTCTACCAATGTTTTTTCCACTGGATTTATTCCATTCAATCCTATCAGATATTCTACATTTGAATTTCGAGCTCTATCGAATTTCTTGTTGGATAGTTGGTTTGGATAGTTGGTTGTCATTGATGTGAACCCTTGGAGAGTGATCTTGGAGATTGATGGCAAACCTTGGAGAGGTCCAGAGATGTTGGAAACTTGATTGAAAATTGTATGATCAATATTGATGGTGAGCTAGTGGGGTACATTTGATGTAGTCTACATGTAGCCCCGACGATGTGGCTTTGGTACCTGAAGTTGATTAAGAAATATGGATAAGAAGGATAGTGTAATTGCAAGGAATACTATCATATATGGATAGTACATGTCGTTTTGTTTCCATTGATATGTGGTATTCCACGCGGTTCCTCATGGTTAGGGAGATATGGCCTTGTAAAGTTGGAAGCCCTGAAGAGTGGAAAAGAGCCCCCTAGTTCGTTACAAGTCTTGGTGAAAGTGTAAAGTGGTTGTAACAAGAAACCCATAAATTAAGGAAATACGTTACTTAGAAAAAGTATAAATTTACCTCAAAGTGTCAATCACAAACACACTCACACACTTACAATTGAGGATATTGTTTGTTGTCTTAAAATGAGAATCGATCACCGCTCTCACCCGATGACTCTAGTTGTTGTGGTGGTATTCTAGTTGGAAGAATGACTTAGTTCTTCCTTTCAACCCCTTGTTGATACAAATGACCAAAAACTACGACTCCCCTTTATTAGAGTTGTGCAGGAGTCGGTCAATGATCAGATGGTGCCAAAGTGCCTTAGGTTGAACTACGTAATGTCCCTACGATGCTACAATATTACACTATGGATGGAGATGGGACCTTCTCTCCTTTGCAAAAAACAGCGAAGCTCCTCATGCTACTTGGAAAACTAGGTCCCTCCTAGAAGAAATATCCATGCAGATAGATCAACTTTCATAGATTTCACTCTGATTCACATGCAAGTAGACTTTACATATAGTTGATTTCTTATGCCCCCTCCATGGGCCTTTTATGTCATTTTTGGCATGTGTTTGGGGAGGATACTAGGGGAGGGAATGATTGCAAATATTATGGTTATGTAATGTTTGATGTGATTTCCACTGGTGTGATCACCCCGTCTTGTCGCAGAAAAATCCGACTCGACGCCAACTAAAACAAATTTTTATTCGGCTAGGCTGACATAGTTTGTAATATATGTTGATGAGGTCGACCTGTCCTTCAAAATTTCATCTTCAAATCTAATGAATTTACATTATAGTTATACAAAATTTATATAGATAAATAAAACACTATCAAAATTGAAGATATTTGTTGATTGTTTTATCCTCTTGTTCCTTTGCGTTGCACCTATTCTTCTGACTACTCTGTCTAGTCGATTGTTTCTTATTGGATTGTTTCATGACAATGGTGTAATTGTATGTTTAGAGCCAATGTTGTCACTCCTTTGTCTAAATGGGACTCCTATGTTCCTTCTACTACAATTTATGGGGTTATTGACTAATGACTTGTGGTCAGGAAGTTCGAATCTAACATAGTTGGGTTGAAAAATTGAAACCTTTGCTCATATGATGAAGCAACAACCGACTATTTTTGTTTTGCAAGCTGTTGAGACAAACCCTCAAATGGAGTTTGATAAATGTTTGGGGGAAACCTCTTCATATGATGGGTAAATGTATGCCACTCATCAAATGAATATTGTACCTCCAAACCCAATGTTTTCATTTGTGTCAAGAAATCCATCTTTTCTGTTATAGAAGCACCTTGTACTGAGGTCGAATTGGCATGAAAATGTTCTCCTCCTTGATGTATATTTTCCATAATTTGATCAAGATGACTGATATCATTGTCTATCTCCTTCTGGGCCTTCTTCCCTTCTCGAAACCATTCTCTTTTATGTTTTGATAGTTGCAACTCTATTTCTTTCTCTTTTGCACTTTGGGTTGCTAGAGCTACCTTCAATTTTGATATGGAATCGTGTTCTTTGTTTTCCTCAAGTCTTCAATCACTATATTTTGAGATATTAATTTACTGTAGGTGGATGCAAAGTAAGATGGTCGGTTACTTACCATAGTGTTTAGTGTTGTCACTTGCTTAGTTAACCCTTCTAGGATTTGTTTGATTTCTTTGAATTTCCATACTCTAATTGGAGAATTGTTGCAGGCTGGTTGGTAACTAACTTTTGATTAGCTTTGATTTTTTGATTGTGTTGTTGCTCGGTTTCCTTATTTTATTTCTCAAGTCGACTGATTTCCTATCAATTTTGCACATTTTCCTCAGGGACTTCCTCGACCAATTTTTATAAGATTTCTAGGGGGTCTATTTCCTCAGTTAGCCATTCCATATCGAGTTTTCATTTTACTATTGTTATGCAGTCGTGCAATTCTTCTTTATCCTTATCCTTTCTTTATGATAGTCGATATCCATCCTTCATTTCCATTTTCCATCTTCTTGTTGACTCCTTTGTAACTTTGCTGTATAAGTAAAAACATTTGGCATTAGATGCTACTAACATATCGAAGATCATTTCTATCATCGGGTCAGAAAAGATGATCGGTCTAAACACTGTGAAAGTGGTGACCAAAGATGTGGTTTCCTTCTGTGCACTGTTTTCTTCTTATTCTTCTTATTTTCCTTTGTTTTTGACTTTTGTTTTTGACTTTTGTTTCTCTTCATCTCCATCTTTCCTTGCATATTTATCCTGATTTTTGTCCCACTCTTTTCCTTTGTCTTTTCCATCATCCTTTATGGGGTCTTCATTTCCATTGTTGTCGGTACTTTATCCCTTCTCTTTCTCAACATTAGTTTCTAGGTTCTCTTCACCATTATTGTCAATGTTTTCACCCTTATCTTGCTTGACAATATCTTCTTGCTCCTTTTTTTTATTTTCATTATGATTTTGGGGCAGTTATTTATCTTTAAATGGACTCTGTAGAGTAGAAGTTTTTTTTTTCCAGGGTTTCCTTACCAATGTTGCTTTCTCCTTTGTCTTGTGGGTCAGTATTTTGGGTTGACTCTCGGCCTAGTCTCTACTGCATGTTATTTATCCTTTTTTTGTTGTTCCTCTTCATATCCCTTGTTAGTATGTACCGGGATTTCGACTTTCACCATCAGAAATTTTATTGGCTCATTGTCTATTAATTGTTGTGAAGGAATTGTGTGCTCTATTCCTCAGCTATGGAATTATCCTTGTCCTTCTGCGCCTTTCTGTATACATTCTTCTTTCTCTTTTTCTATCTCCATATTCAGATGACTAAACTGATGTTCCTTGGCCTTATCATATTGATCTGATTTATTTGACTGTGTCAAGTCAGAGTGGATCAACTTGCTCGTGTGGACCTACTCGACTATGTGTTTATGTGATGGAGCACCATTTTTATTTGTCACTTCATCTTCTTTCAAGCCACGAGGGTTTTATTTGTTTTTCTCACTTGCATTATTTTCCTTGTTTGAACATTTTGATAGTGTTTCTTTCGATGGCACTTGATGATGCATCGTCCTTGTTTTATTCTATTTCCCATGGGTTTTATTTATTGGCATTATTTCTTCGATGATCAATACAAGGTCGATTCCCTTGTCAATTCTATCATGCTCAACCTTGTTCTATGCCTTTTTGGGATAGGCTTGTTGTTTTGGTCCATTCGGGTTAGTTTCGGTCGACATCATGTAGTTGTGTTCATTCGACTTGTTCTTATATCCTACTCTTACTTCATCCTTTGTTTCTTCTACATCATAGTTTCAACATTTTTATCGAGTGCAACCTTGGATTTCATTGACTCAGCACATGTTTTCTTGATATTGGTCATGGCCTCTTTGAATGTTGGCCCCATGGTTGATTGCATTATTTTTCTAGTCATAGCTACTTCTTGCCAGGACTATTTGTCTCTCAATTTCACTTGCTAAGCGATTTTGTTTGTAATACTATCATTTTTTTCTTTCACAATGGGCCCCTCAAAATTCAATGGTGTATATGATTGAAATACTTCATGTCAATTGACGTCGATATCTGCGGGTATTGCATCTGACTAGACTAGTTGCTTATCCTTTTCTCCTCTTTCCTATTGTTTTATTTTCATAGGGTTATGCTTTGCAGGGGTTTCTCTTTGAGTTCCCAGATATTCCACAAATGGAATGTTGTAGAGTTCTACTTATTTTCTTCCTCTTGCTCAACATTTGTGAGTGGTGCTATCAGATTTGAGTTTGTTTGTAGTACTTTTGGGGGAAGTTTTACTTCATTTCCGACTTGTATTTCTAATTCTTGGAAAATTTGTAATCATGTTGTCTGATCAATCTAAGTCCTTTGGTGCCAGTGTCGACTCGAATCCGCACTAGAATTTGGTGGTTTCGATACTTAGTTGGATATGATAGGGTTCTCGCAGTGCCTGATGTACTACTTTCTTGACCTACCATCTATGAGATGCATTCTTGAGATTAATGACCCAAGGTTTAAATATTTTGTCGACTGGAACGGATTTCGACGAGCCCATCACTCCTGGTGCAAAAATCCTATAGTTTTCCATAGATAGTACATTCTTTGCTGTAAATATTGCCTCCTTGACTAGAATATATTGACTCATGGAGATCCAGATCAAAAAAGAGGGAAACCTCATCACTCACACATGTTGTTGGAACTTCATGCAGTTACTCTTTATGATACCTACAAGATGTTCTTCCCAGTTGAACATCCCCCCATTTTGCAGGATCTGAACGATGGTTTCCAACATTTTAAGCTTCACATATGATGCCCAATCCACGGTGGAAAAGCATAATGACATGAAAATACAAGTCCATTTGGAACACAATTCTAACACATTGTTAAAGGGAAATCCTTTGGAGTTATTCGTCGATGTTCCCCCTGTAAGAAACTATATCCAGACTATAGAATTAAGGGTTTTGGGTACTTCCATCCCCCCATGTGGTAAACCTATTATTCATTGTATTAGGAACCCTATGATTATGATTGGATAATCAAGCCATAGGTAGCCACCATTGTGCCAAGTGATGATGACTTTCATCACTTCTTCTTTCCATCCCCTGAGATCTACTATCCATGGGGCTCCGGTTAAATGTCAAATTTTGACTTTTTCTAAAAAAATTGTTTCCTTTTTCCACATGTCGGCCTCCATGCCCCATGTCATGAAATTCTACCAATGTTTTTTCCACTGGATTTATTCCATTCAATCCTATCAGATATTCTACGTTTGAATTTCGAGCTCTATCGAATTTCTTGGTTGACAGTTGGTTGTCATTGATGTGAACCCTTGGAGAGTGATCTTGGAGATTGATGTCAAACCTTGGAGAGGTCCAGAGATGTTGGAAAATTGATTGAAATTTGTATGATAAATATTTATGGTGAGTTAGTGGGGTACATTTGATGTAGTCTACATGTAGCCCTAGTGGTGTGGATTTGGTACCCGAAGTTGATTAAGAAATCTGGATAAGAAGGATAATGTAATTGCAAGGAATAGTATCATATATGGATAGTACATGTTGTTTTGTTTCCAGTGATATGTGGTATGCCACGTGGTTCCTCATGGTTAGGGAGATATGGCCTTGTAAAGTTGGAAGCCCCGAAGAGGGGACAAGAGGCCCCTAGTTGGTTACAAGTCTTGGTGAAAGGGTAAAGTGGTTGTAAAAAGAAACCCATAAATTAAGGAAAGAATTTACTTAGAAAAAGTATAAATGTACCTCAAAGAGTCATTCACAAACACACTCAAACACTTACAATTGAATATATATCTTGTGAATGTTATGGTCTATTATTGTGATATTTTGGCTAGTTTGTGATGACATTTTTCCGAGGTTGCAAAGGAAGGTCAAAGTTGTAAGTCTTGAAGTTGTAATAAGATTGAGTAACCCTAGTTTCTGAGGTATCCACGGGTTGCAGGTTAGAAAGGTGTGGATGTACATGGGTTTTAGTGGAGGAAAGTGCGGATATCTACATGATTTAAAAGAGCAAGTCGTGTATATGTAAAAGGGCATGTGAAAGGTTGTGAAGGGATGTTGGTACCAGGTTGTTGAGGACTGTGGAAGAGTTACAGGTTAGTTTACAATACAACAAGTCAACTACATGATCAAAGGTAAGTTTTAAGGGTTATGGTTATGCTGTTATGGTACATGCACGGTGATGATAGTATTTGATATGGTACATCTTGGTGATGTTATGATACATTGATTAGAAGCATTATTGGCTATCTTGGTGTATGGTTTGGTTACATGCTATGGTGCATACTTGAGGCTTGGTATATCGTGTTATGAAGTTGTATCTTGGTGATGTTGAGGAGCATGCTTGAGGCATGTGTTTGAGGACCTTGGTATATGACATGAGGCACATCATTGGATGCATGGTGTATATTTGTTGAGATACATTGTTGGTACATATCTTGGATACATTGGAACATGGTTTATGGTATTTGGTTGAAGCATATCATGAGTGATATGACACTTTTTTGAGGTACATGGTTGGCATGTTGAAATGATTATGATGTTATTGGTATTGGTACATTGATATATGCCTAGGATATGGTTGAGGCATTTCATTGATGATATCTTATGGTATATCGTATGGTGTTGATGTACATGGTGGATGTACATGGTTGATGTCCATGGTTGATGTGCATGGTTGGCACATGGTTATGGTACAAGATTGATACTTGGTATGGTTGATGCACTTGATATGGTACATGGTTGATGGTATAGGTTGAGGTACAGGTTGGTACTTGGTTGAGACACATATATTGTGATGGTATGTGGTGATGTTGGTACATGCTTGGTAGAGGCATGTGTTGGTGATGTTGAGAATATGGTTTGAGATATTATTTTGGTGATCTTGGCATGAGTTTCATGTAGATGTGAGTGGATTTGGTTTCATGGATGAGACAATGATTGGTTGGATAGGTTGTTGTGACAGTGATCGATTGACAGTGACAGGTTTCATACAGTGACATGTTACAGGTTGATGTGATAGTGGCACTAATAGTGGAAGTGATTATGGTAGTGACAGTTGGCCTACACTTATACTTCAAGGTGGTAGGATGAGGCAGGGAAAGAGGGTTGTAGCCTCCTTTCTGGTTGGAGTTGGAGAATCAGGGAGCTGGAGGTTCCTTCAGATTGGAGCATGAGAACTAGGTGGTTCTAGCCACCTTCCGGTTGGAGCTAGAGAACCCAGGGGGTTGTAAACTCCTTCTAGTTGGAGCTAGAGAATTCAGGAAGTTGTATTTTACTTCAAGTTGGAGCCTGGGAATAAGGGGTTGTAGCCTCCTTCCAATTGCAGATAGAGAATTTGTAATTTGGTGCTTCCTATGAATGAATTCTTGATATATATAAGAAAGCATTCTGTGGTTTTCTCCCATTTGGGTTTCCATGTAAATATTGGTGTACCGTGTTCTAGATGTGATGTGATGCTAATTATGTTTACATGCTTATGATATATATATATATTGGATGAATTCATAGATGATATATTGATGATATACTATTGAACATTGTTGGTAAATGAAAGAACATATATTGTGGTTAAAAGTGGTAGAAAGTGCTCATACTGATTCACCCCCCGTCTGAGTATTACAACATTTATGTTTGGCTCTTAGTTCCACTAGGGTGTCCTGGACTTATCCTATCATTCTTTTCATGTCAACAGATCGATCTTGGTCAAGAGGGCTTGTTGATTTCATGGGTATCGAGGTCGAATGCTTGGTTATAAATTCATAGGCCTGTATGGTCAGATGCTCTAGAGTAAACAAAAAAGTGGCAAAGTCATCCTCAATATTTATAAGAGGGAAGGTAAAAGGTGAATTGATTTTGTCCAATGGTATTTTGGGTTCATTCACGTCATTGTTTGTGAATGGAATAATTGTTTTTTTTTGTGAGGGGACAAATGTGTCAATGATGAAATGACAATTGATTATGTCCCGTCGGATATTAATTTTGTTGGTATGTTCTTGTGGATTGATTCTTTCGGCTAGGTCGGTTTCATTTTCTTGATGAACTCTTCCTACTTGGTCAAATTTTATCCCTTCATTGATTTGGGTGATCTGGTCAAGTCGATCTTCCCAACCAATTTGAGATCTTCGATCGAACCAACCAACTAGTCAATTTATTTTCCTTTGTCGACTTTGCTTATATTTATTTTTTGAAGTCATATGCTTTATGTCAATTGAATTGATGATGGTCACACTCACTTGATTTATGACTTCCACACTCTCTTGATTTAGGGAATTCATGCTCGCTTTATTTAGGGAATCCATGCTCGCTTGATTTAGGGGTTTCAAACTTGCTTGACTTAGATATTTCTTGCTCTTTTGATTCTCTTGCTCATTAATTCAAAAGTTGTTGAAGGTCCTCTTGCTCGTTAATTGCTTTAGAATTTTATTTGTCTTCTCTGGATATTGGTTATGTGGACCAGGGAATCTATTATCTCTTCATCTTTAGTGCACTGGCTTGGAAAATATGCTTCTTAATGATTTGAAGTCACTAGTGTCTTGTTAAGTAGATTTCTAGCTTTCGACAATTTTATACCTGATTTTTCATAACCACCTATTTTATTACTTCTATTAATCTCTTTTGTTTTTTTTTGTTTCTTACTTTATTTTCTTTTATTTTTTCATTCCTTTATATGTGTGTGTGTGTATTTGATTCAACCTTGGCCACCACAAGTGGTTTTCAACCTACTTGAGACTTGTTGGTGCCCTCGAGGAGGTTTTCACCGACATGTATTATGGCTATTATGTATTTTAATTTTTTAGTCAGGCCCTGTTGACCACTTTTTAAAATGGGTTCCCTTGCAAGGTTCTTAGCTGGACTCCTTTGGTTGGTCAAATATATTCGACGAAATAGGGACCCAACCAAGTAGTTTTGAGTTTTCACGGTTTTCCTTTAATCTGACTTTCATATATTGGTACCAAATCTCCTTTTTTATTTCTTTTTTGTTTAAGTGTCAAACATGCTAGGATTTCTGTTGGTGTTTCTGGACTTGTTGATGCTGCAGAGCCAACATTATTTCTTCTTCCAATTTATTGAAATTATAGAAGCATTGTTTGTATTTAAGGTAAGGTCATATCTTAGGACATATGCCACCCTTTTCATGTTTTCCCATAAGTGTAAGGGAATTACAGCTTCCCAACCATAAAAAATATTGAAGGGAGTTTGAATAGTCAACCTTTTATAAGAATTCATTTATTCGCACAATACTACAGGTACCTTATCATCTCAATTATCCATGTCAATCCCAAAAATGTTTTTTAGACCCTTGTGGAGGGTTTTATTGAAGGACTCAACTGCACCATTAACATGAGGATGATAGGCCATTTTTTTTTTCTGTGGTTGATCATGGGTTTTTTGAGTAGGATTAAATTATCCTATTGACAAAGTGTGTCTCCTGATCACTGATTAAAGTTAGGGAGCATTCAAATATATATATATATATATATATTATAAGTAAGATTGTATAAAAAAACTGCCAAAATCAAAGATTACAAAATCATCCCTTTGTTCCAGGATGTAAACACTGAACTGCCCCAAGGGGAAACCAGCTCAGTCAGCCGAACAGTTTCATAGTTCAATTATTAAACTACCAGTCATATAAAAAAAAATTCAAGTCTTAACAACAAAATATTACAACTTGACCTTTCTACTGACATATAACAAAAAAGTGAAATTCATCCCCCTACGGGTGACCAGCTTGACAGTAATTGACACAGATAGTAATTGAAACAAATTATGATTATAGTGTCCATGAGGAAAAATAACAGTTAGACGACCCTCCAACCAAGAAAAATAAAAGAGACACATGTGCATGTCAAGTGGTGGGGCTGTAGTGCGGCCACACGTCCATGGAGGTGGCGTCGAGTGTCAGGTCCTCGAGAGGAGATGGCTCCTCCTCGATTGGTGTCGCATCCTCCTATATTGCATCCTCCTGCAGGACTAGTGGCACGTCCTCCTCCTAACTGGTGCAGCGTTCTCTGAGGTCCCAAGTGGTGGAGCTAGTGCCAAGACTGGTGGCTCATATTCTTCTGCGTGTGCTTCTCTTGCTGAGGGGTGGTGGGCATCCTGCAATGTTGAAAGTAATTGCATGAATTTCGTTGCTTTCCCATCTAGAATCTCCAAACGAAACTGTAGATTATCTAAGTCCCGACGTAGCTCAAATACCAGGCCTTGCAACAGTGCAAGGCCTGTTTTCATTTCAAATTCAGGATCGACATGGGAGTGAGGCCGCTGAAGTGAACCTTGTCTTGATTCATGGCCATCACCTTGAGAGTGAGCACCAAGTAGTAGGGCATGGGGTGACTGGAAGGGCGAGCGGGTTGGTGAGTTGGGAGGAGCCACTAGTACTGACTGCGAAGTAGAGGCCAAATCTCCTAGGGGGCCTGGGTGAAATCCCAGAGAAATCCCCGAGAAATCAAGCCACTCCAACCTGTAAGAAAAAGACGACAAGGGGGTGAGACTATGACTCGACTATGCCAGGGAGGAGGACGAGGAAGGAGATAAGGACGAGGAACTATGGGAGGGTGTGGGCAGAGGGCGGAGGGCCAAATGTGGTCAGTTGGGCTGCCACGTCGAGCCTTTTTTGGCCTTCCCCCTCTCTCTTGACATCTCTGAGACATAGTGAGGGAAGAAACAAACATGAGAGAACGATAGCAAGTGTAGGAGCAGTTGAGAGGAAGGCCCAACTCTGTAGAGATTAGCCACAAGAGAATGAGGCGTCTGGTACATATGGTGCAATTCATAGTAACCGAGGAGCTGGTTCCATCCATTAAACCAACACACGCGTAGATTAAAATCATAACAATGGCACTGATCCATCGAGGGGACAGATAGTCAGAGCAGGGCGCACTGATATTAATGGCGCCCTGTATCATGCAAAGTGGATTTAATAGCATTAAGGTAGTGGGAGTGGGAGGCATGCATCCATTACGTGGTTGACGCCATGGTGTCTCTCTCCTAGCTGCTCCTCTAGACAAGTGGCTCCCACTATCACCCCATCTGGGGAGTTGTCGATGGCTAGAGATTTTATCTGGCATCATTGAAAGATAGAGTGAATCTTGTAGATAGGGGCCTGGCACAGAAGATCTGGTCCCTCCCTTTCCGTTCCAATGTTGGTCAGTTCATTTGCAATTTGATTCACCTTCATCCAAACATGGGAGGGGATGAAATCTTAACTGGGTCAGAGAAGCATTGCAATTGTCCTCAGTTCGTGAGATAGTTGCCAACAGGGAGAAATTTTCTCTGGATACGCACCGTTTAGAGCTTTCTGAAAGAGGTTGAGAATTACTTGAGAGTCTCCTTCCACTATGAGTTTATTGAATTTATGTTTTGTGGCTAATTGTAACCCTCTTGTGAGCCCCCATATTTCTGTTGCATTGTTTGTGGTGTGGCCTAAGCTTCCTGCGGTAATGAGAATAATATTCCTCTGATGGTTTCAAAAATACCACGCCAAATCCTGCCTCTCTCGGGTTCCCTTTGGAGTCTCCATCAAAGTTTACCTTGATAAAGTATATTGGAGNCATCGAGGAGGATTACAGGGAGGAGGGAGTAGACTTTGTTTTGTGATGAATTTCCAGTTATTCATGATGCTTTTTTCTTAGGTGGGGCAAGTTAAGTCTTCCTTAGACCACTGCTGCAAGATGATTGTTTTCGTTATGTTGTGACAGATCTCGGTCCATGTGTGTTGCCAATTTCTCTGGGTATTCCTAAATATCCTTCGATTCCTTTCCTTCCATATTTTCCAAAGGATAAAGCTAGGGAGAAGATGGCAGATGCGATTTAGGATCAACAACTGAAAGGCCACTTCTCTCCATTCTTAGATGGTATTTCTTATGATGTCCCTCTTACGATCTGAAGTGCGCATGATGGTCATGCAATGATCCCAAACTTGGGTGTTGAAGGGGCAAGTGTTAAGGAGATGGTTCATGGTTTCTACCTCTACCAAGCATAGAGGGAAAATGAATGGTCCTGTAAACCCCCTTTTAGTTAGATTATCCTAGGTGACAATGCTTCCGTGTGCCACCAACCAAAGGAAGATGTTGATTTTTGGCCAATGTTTCAGAGACCAGATTTTTCTCTAGACTTTTCTCGGGGGAGGGAGATTGAGATTGGCCTTTATGGAATAAGCCTCTTGCATTTTGAAAGTTCCCCTTGGTGAGTGTCCCCAACGCATGATGTCCTCACCTTGAATGATGGGAATTTTTTGTGCATTGATCATATTGTTCCAGGGACGAAGGTCCACCTGTGCTTCGACATGTAGGTCCTCTCCATTAGACTTCCATCATCTCCAGGTGGCATTTTTGGCATTGTCCCTCCAGTAGTCTGGAACTTTTGTCAGTCCTGCCTGAGTAGCTGAGGTGCAGAAGGTATCGACCCATTCTTCTTGTGCTAAAATAGGTAACTATTGCCACGAATCATTCCAGAATAGGGAAGTCTGACCATTCCAGATTTCCCAGAAGGCGTGATTGACTACAAGGTGTCGATTTTGCTTGGAAGTTGTCCATATCAGGGAACCTGGGGTATCTTCATTCCATCGAATGAGGCTTCTTTCTATTGCGTTGGGAGTATACTTTCTTCACCAAAGCCTGGCCCAAAGGTCCTGAGGTCGCTTCATCCAACTCCACTAGATATTGGCACTGAGAACTTTATTCAAAATTGAGGGGTCTTTGATTCCCAAACCCCCTTATATCTTGGGCCTGTAAATATTTTCCCAGCTGATCAACACAAATTTCTTCCCCGATTTGAGCCCCTGCTAGAGAAATTTTCTTTGCAGGGCTTTGATAGCGTTGAGGATGAAGTTAGGGGTCGCAAGGGATAAGAAGGTATAGATAGGCAGAGCTTGCAAAACTGACTTGAGAAGGATGAGGTGACTGGGAAGGTTGAGATTTCGATAGGTCCAGGAGGAAAGTATTTTCAAAAAGGAGGTGAGGAGGCTCTCCCATGAGCTATTTCTAAGGGCTTTATCCAGGAGGGGGATGTCGAGATACTTGTCCAGAAGGGATCTTCGAGTGAAACCCAGGATTTCTGAGATGTGGAGTTGAATCAACATAGGAGTGTTGAAAAAGGAGATCTGGGATATGTCCTTATTGATGTCCATTATGAAAGCCTCATAGAAGGTTTGGATAATGGATAGGAATGTGTGGGCCTCATGGACTGTGGGGCAGCCCATCATCAGAGTGTCATCCACAAATTGTATGTGAGATATTGGAGGGTTGATGCCATGCAGGGGCATCCCTTTCATCGTCTTGTTTTCTACTGCATTCTAAATAGAGCGATTGAGGCCTTCTTCCAAGATAATGAAGAGGAACAAGGAAAGAGGATCCCCTTGCCTAATTCCTCTGGTGGGGGAGAAAGGGCGAGAAGAAAATCCATTGAAAAGGACTAAGAATAATTTGAGGAGGTGAGGTTCAGGATCTAGTTTACCCAGGAGGGGTCGAAACCAAAGGCGAGAAGCATCGCGCACATATATTCCCAAATTTACTTATCAAAATCTTTAGAGAGGTCCAGTTTTAAGAGCATACCTGGAGTATGGGTATTCTAAAGAGAGTGGATAAATTCATGAGCAAGGATGATGCTATCCAAGATTTGTCTTCCCTCCACATACGATGATTGTTCTGACAAGATGATGAAGGGAAAGATAGGATTCAGTCACCTTTCTATCACCTTGGTTAGGAGCTTGTAAATGACGTTGCAGAGGGTGATCGGTCGAAACTTCTTGGGGTGGCTCACCCTCTCTTCTTTAGCAATGAGGGTGATGAAATTGGCATTGAGGGCTGAGAGCACTTGACCTGAAAGTTTGGAGTCTTCAATGATCTCCCAAACTTCCTCTCTGAGCATTGGCCAACAGTGATGAAAGAAATCCGAAGTAAATCCATCCGGCCCCAGAGATTTTCCCTTGGGGGTGTCATGAAGTTCCTGATCAACTTCTTCGAGCGTGATGGGTCATGCTAGGTATTGCGCCTATTTCATCACCTTAGTGAGCAAAATAGAGGTGCTTGCAAGATCAGTTGGGTTTGCCAAGCAGGGCGGCTGTAAGGAAAAGGGTTAGAAAAAGAAATATAAAAAAACAACTAAGAAATAAACTAAGAAATAAAACAACAACTAAATTTATAAACATAGGGACATAAGGACAAAAGAAACAATTAGACCCATGTCACCAATGATAAGGCTGATATTAGTGAAAGAAAACATTGAGAAGAAAGGGGAATATGAGTCCCTCCTTCCTCCAAGGAAGGGCTCTTGGACCCCCACAAATAAGCTCTTCTTACAACTTTGAAAAAGAAAATGAAAATGGTGAAAGAATTCTTTGCTAATCCACTCAAGGGGTGAGATGGATTGCCCAAAGAAACGATGCAAGTATACTCTTGGCAAGGATAGAAGAGTCCTCAAGAGAATAATGGCAGCATAACTTTTCTATGAAATCCCTTGAAAAATGAAGTGTATCCATGGCCTTTTTATAGCATTCCTTTGAGCTATTGTTCAACTACTTTGTAGTGTGTAAAGAGGCTAATTAGGGCATTTCTAGGTCTTTGACCAACCATCCAGTCAAATCCAGTCCAGATTTGAGTGTCAAATCAACTTGGAAGTTGAACCAGAAGTGGGTGTGAGGATGACCACTCTCATAAATGCGTCGTTTCTCAGGTGCGCGGCCTTTTGCGACAACAGTCGTGCATCATGCACATGTGCGCGAATCTTGCATTTCTGTTTTGTGCATGTGCACGCATGCCCAGTGTTTTCATAGCGCCCTTCAATTTTTTCACTATTTGTATAGTTTTTTGACCCTTTATGAATGCTTTTGTGTTAATTCAGGTCCATGGATGACTTCATAACTGTTTGACGATGCTGAATTCTTGTAACCATTTGCGAACGAAATTTCAGTGATAACACCAGGGCCGCATTTTGTTCCTCTGAGATTAGGGAGGGTATGTGTTGCGTGATTTGGGTGATTTCTTGTGTTATGTCCTTCTGGGGCTCCATCAAGAGGTTTTAGTAATCGGTGACCAACTCTTCTTCCAACTCCTCATGGGTGTGCAGGGTTTTCCCATTTTCTGAGAGAAGTTGAGTGATGCAGTTGGCGTGCCTTCCTTGATTGGTATATCTATGAAAGAACTTATTGTTTCTATCGCCCTCTTTGAGCCAATGGATGCATGACATTTATCTCCACAAGATCTCTTCTTGGGCCTTTCTCTCCTCTAGATTTTGACTTATTGCCTCTTCCTGAGACTTGAGATCCTCAAATAAGACCTTATCCTAGATTTGGATTTGTATGGTGCTCATTTGGTCTGTTAGATCTCTTTGGGATTCAAAGATGTTACCAAAGGTTTGTTTGTTCTAGTTTTTGAGTTTCTGTTTGAATTGCTTGAGTTTCTGCTGAAACCTGTACATCTTGGAGTTGTTTGGCACAGCCGCGTCGCTCCACCAAGTGTGAGATTTTTGCTGGAAGTCTGAGTGAGTGAGCCAAAACTTCTCCAGCTTGAAGGGTTTTCACCCTGGAGTTGTCGGGATATCCATCCAAAGTTTGATAGGCCAATGATATGACCCATGGAAGTCGAGGATTCTTTCTTCCAGTGCTCTACCCTCCAACATAAGAGAGTCCAAGAGAAAA
The DNA here is from genome assembly GCA_010110895.2 of Picea sitchensis. Classification (NCBI taxonomy): domain Eukaryota; kingdom Viridiplantae; phylum Streptophyta; class Pinopsida; order Pinales; family Pinaceae; genus Picea; species Picea sitchensis. The sequence continues at coordinate 30,638 of SNQJ01S0120782.1, forward strand.
AATTGGTCCAGCCTGCAGGCTATCTGATGAGAGCCAGTTCAACGATTTGTCTAGGTGAAGGTGTCATTGGAGGTGTCTATGTCAACAAGGCCTAATATTTCAATTAAGCATTGAAATTCCCCTGACTCTGCCTCGAGATGATGCGTTCCTCCTCTCTTTTCATCCAGGTTATAGATCATGTTGAAATCCCCTCCCAGGATCCATCTGTTCCCCTTGGTTAAAGTGGCTAGGTGCTCCAGGCTTCTTAGAAAGGTATGTTTGTCCCTTGAGTTGGCTGGTCCATAAACGTTTGTTAGGTAGTCTGGTTTATTAGAGTCGATGAGTCGGTAGGCCACCGAGATGGACCATTTGGTTGTAAAGAAGTTGTCCAGAGTGACCGATCTTGGGTTCCAAAGGAGATCAAACCCACCAGTTGCACCCATGGTCACCATATAGATACCTTTCCCTTGATTCCAATAGCTGGGGAGGATCTTATCCATCTCTTCCATGGCACATGTTGTTTCTTGGAGCATCATTATGTCTGATTTTTCTGCAATGATCATATCCCGTAGTATCCTATGCTTACTATGACCGTTGAGTCCCCTTATATTCCAGGAGATGATCTTCATGATGAGGATGGGGAGGGGAGTGGTGGAAAACTATTAGATATGATATGTATCTAACCGGATTTAACCATGAAGTGTCCTATCTCCTGGATGAGCTTACTGGTGGATTTTATTCCTCTTTTCTTTTCATCTTTCTGAGATTTGCATTGGTATTTCTGTGTGTTTCCTTGGATTCCTAAGCATGCGCTAGATTTGGTGGTGGATCCTACTAAGGAGTTGAGGAAGATCTTGTGAAATTTTCTCAGTTGATCTAGGGGGATGGTGTAAATCTTGTGGTGTCTATAGGCATGTTCCAGATTCTCCAGGTCTACGCTTGCTAGGTCTTTCTCATCGAGGTCCAGTTCCGTGTCCCCATCTTCAATTTATGAAGGGTCGAGGGTTGCAACGATGGAGCTGGTTGGAGGAATTATTTGGGTTTGACCTAGGGCTTCCTGTGCTTTCCCTTTCTTCAGATTATGAGGTGTTTTCTATGTGGATGGGGCTTGTGAGGCATCCATGCCCTCTGGATGTTGCTGTAGAATATCAAATTGGTTTCTCGTGGTTGGCTCCTTATTGGGTTGGGCGGATGGTCGCCTGCCTCTTTGTCTGCACTTTCCTATCACCGGGATGAAACCCTCTTTGTCTTTGTTTTCTTCTATGTTTCCCTCTTTTATTGGTGTGTTGAGGGGGCATTCCCTGAAAAGGTGCCCATGCTCATGAAATTTTCGGCATCTGAATGGAATGTGTTCATAGTCAATGGCTTGCATCCATTCCTCATCCTGGTATTCCAGAGAAATGGATCCTGGTAGAGGCTTTGCAATGTTCAGATAGACACATATGTGCACATAGGAGGTGTATATTGGTTTCTTTGTGGCTTCCGATGAGTTTACATACACTCCAATGGTATTTCCAATGCCCTCCAGGACCTCTTCCAGTGAGAACTCATGCGGCAAGGAATATATCCTTAATCATACTGGGGCATGTGCGAAGTCCTCCAGTTGAGGGATGAATTGTTCTGTCCAAAATCTCAAGAAGAGAACCGTCGAGTTAAAGAAATACGGTCCTCCATCGAAGATGTGATTTCTGTCCTCTAGGTTGTGCAGGATTATGGTGAAAAATCCCTTCGAACCCAGCTGCAGATCGAAGTGGCCTTTGGGATTCCACCATTGATGTATCCATCTTACCAATTCCTTTTTTGAGGGCTAGAGCCTAGAAATTTCCCAACTAAAGCGTAGTATCTCATGTATTGTTTCTGTTCCTCAATCTTGGGTGTGCTTACGATGTATTCCAGGGCTTGCGGTGCTTGGGGATGCATTTCCCCGGTATCCATGGTTGCACTGCGCTTGCTGCAACTGGTTTTTTCCCTAAGTTAATGTCCATCTCTTTGTCCTTAAATGTTCCCTCGAAAATAAGCTGCGATTTGAGATCTGGGGGAAGCTCGAAGGTTGGGCACCTAGAACCTCATCCTTTGTTTCCATGCAACGTTGCCTCACTATAGGAGGGGCCTCTTGGCCCTCCCTTGCTTGGAATCATTATGCCCCTGCGGGGGCGGCGTAGTACACTAGGGAGGAAGAACCCTAACCCTAACGCTTGACCCTTACTGTCGATCGTATATGATCATATCTTCTTGTTGTCTTACCCTCAAAGCTGGAGTGTCTTTAATATGGAATCCAAATATTGTTACTATACTCTCATATATAAATTTTGTTGTTGTTTCTTTTGTGCATGACTTGATTAGTTCTACTCCTACCCATTTTGTCAAATATTCAACTACATTAATGATGTACTTCACACTTTTCTTCTTATCTCTCTTTGGGAATGGGCCCACAAAGTCAATAGCCCATATTTCAAATGGTAAACTAGGGTGTACTAAACGTAGGGGAATTTCATTTTTTCATATAGGTCATGGAATTTGTCATATTTTTTACTTTTCTCTAAAATATATGTGTAAAGTCGGCCACCAAAGGCCTTCCTGAAGTATCTTTTGTGTTGTCATGTTGAATTGGTAGTGGCCCCCTATCGAGTCAGCATGATCCTTGATAATCATATATTCTCTTTCATTCTCTAGGGAACATATTCTTAGAATATATAGTTTCCTAGCTTATATAAATATACATTCATGAGGGTGAATGGTGTTGATTTAAGTTCTAGAATCTTAATTTTGTTTGCTAGAAGATTGTCAGGAGCCTTCCATTCTTCCAAACATTTCACTATTTATTCTAGGTTTTTGTGAGTGGCCTCAACATGAAATACATTTGCATAATTTAAGTCATTGTCTATTCTCATCGGATCTTCCCCTTTTTTGAGTCGAGATAGATGATCTGGGATAAAAAAAAAATCCCGGTCGAATTAATATGTCGATGTTCAATTATTGAAATAGTAGTATCAATCAACATATTTTCCCTTGGTGAATGGGTTTGTTTACTAAGTACTTGAGAGCTTGATGGCCTATAAAAAATCTGAATGGATTTTCTAGTAAGTAATGCCAAAATGTTTGCAGGGAAAAGATCATAGCTAATGCTTCTCTTTCTGTTGTCGAATAATTTCATTCTACCTTGTTAATCTTCCAAATGGCATATGCAATAGGATTATCGATCATGTTGTCATATAGTTTTGCTAAGACTGAAACCATAGAAAATTTTATGCATCAACATGGACATGAAAATTTGTTGTTTAGTCAGGGAATTGTAGTATCGACGATTCTACATATTTTCTCTTTAATAGTTCGTAGGACTCATTACACTCCTGGATCCAATTAAATTTGACTTATTTTTGTAGCATCTCGTCGATTGGGAATGTGATGATGAAGTAATGACGGGTGAATTTTCTATAGTATCCTGTGTGCCCAAGGAGGATTTTAATTTTCTTTTTATCTATTGGAGGTTTCAAGTCGATGATTACCTTTATATTTTCCATGTCGAATTTGATACCTTCTTTGCATACAATATGCCCAAGCAGAATACCATTTGGGGTGGAAAATATGGATTTCTTAATATTCAGAGATAGGTGAATTTGTTGACATCTTTCTAGCATCATATTGAGCCATTGGATGTGGTATTTTAGTAAGCTATAAATTGTCCAGTCATCAAAGTAGATGGCCATAATTTTATAAATATGTTCTTGAAAGGATTTGACCACTATTCTTGAAAAGACCGTGGGTGGATGATTTAATCCAAAATGTATAACCTTGTATGAAAATGAGCCAAATTCAAATACGAAATTTATTTTCTCCTGATATTCTTTTGCAATTGGGACTTGATTATACCCTAAGAAGTCGTTTGTGAATGAATAAAATTCATGTCTTGTGACTTCATTAATTATTTTGTTTGCGAAGGGTGTTGGGAAATTATCGGTTACAGTCAAATTATTTAATCTCATGAAGTCAACACATATTCTTAGTTTCTTTGGGTTGTGATTTTTAGGTTGCACAACTATTGAACTTTCCCATTGAGATTTGTCTATGGGGTAAATAATACGAGTAGCTATCATTTCCTCAATTTATTTTTGTATGATGGGTTCGTACTTGTGGGATAATTTGTATGGTCTTTTCTTGATAGTTTTAGACCTTGGGATGAGTTTTATTTTCATCTCCCCCATATCTTGTATGAGTCATTTCAGATCCTTGTAGTCATGAGAAAAAAACATCCTGATATTGGCGAAGTAGGTCCACTATTGTTGTTGTTTTCTTGTCCGACTAGTATCCACCTATCCTTGCCATTTTTGGTCGACCATTAGTTGAAATTTAAAATTCTTTGATTTTTGTTTATGCATCCATCCATTTTGGAGGTTTAGATTCATCCAGATGTTGTTCGACTTAGATAATCTCATTATAGCTTGGTGGGAAATCAAGCTTTTATAAATCCTCCTTATCTTCTTTGGATACTGTAAATATTGCCTTTACATAGTTACTTACTCACACGTGGATTTTGGTCCATCTAAAGCTTTTCCTTGGAAAAATTATGTTTTTCAAGTCCACTCAACAAGTGCTTATATTATATTTATCCTGATTCGACATGAAGTTGCAAGTCGACATCAACCTTGTGTAAAATTTTGTCTTGCCTCTTTTTATTGTTGTCATTGATGTCAACCCTAGTCATGGGATTTGGACCGCAATATTGATAAAGGTATTTGGACATGAAGGAAAATGCACATGCATATACAACACCCATGAATGGATAGTATACATCATGTTGTTTCTAGTGGTATGTGGCACGTCACGTGGATCCTCATGGTTGAGGAGAAAT
>SNQJ01S0120783.1:0-27132 GCA_010110895.2 Picea sitchensis
CAGTCTTTTGTGTTGCGCTATCCTTGGGGAGAGATGCGCTGCTCTTTGTTTGGTTATCTAGCCTAGGGTTTGCTTCTGGAGGAATTCTTAGTCAAGGTTAAGGTGCTCGGAGGGAGGCTTCGGCCTATGGTTGGGTGACGAGGGTATCGTCAATGGTAAAATGAGCACACCATCTTCTATATTCTAACACATAGAGTACACCCTTCATCTTCATTGAATTCCCTGAATTCAGTTTGTAGTTTGATTCTCCCACTCCCTTGATGGGATATTGGTAATCATATCCAAGTGTCACTCTCTGAGAAAACTTATTTTCTTAAATGTAAGAGAGAATATCTCTTTGTCCTGTCATGTTCTTGGAGGCACCACTATCAATGAGCCAAGTGTCCTCTCCAGGTGTTACCGATCCTGAGAGGGCCGAGATTAAGACATGTTCTTTAATTTGTTCTCTTAACATCTTTGCAGGTGGCTCTTCATATTCACCTGCATGGGCATGGTGCCTCTTTTGTTTCCTCTTGTATTCTTCTCGTCTAGCTAGAAAAAATTTCACAATGTGTCCCATCTTGTCATAATGGTAGCATTGTACAGATGAGTAATCTCTTTCCTTTCGTTGTCCTTTCTTCTGAAATATCCTTGGATGAGATTCTTTATGAATGAATTTGTTTTGGGGTTGAGACTCTTTGTAAGTCTCTTTCTGGAAGTAAGACTTATTTCTTCCTCATTTAGTGTGAGTAGCTAGGGCTTGATCTTCATCTCTTGCTAGTAAAGCCTCTCGGTTAGCTACTCTTGTTTCTTCTTGTATGCATTCTTCCCATAGAATGTCAAACTTCAGTTTCTCTGTGCTGGCACAAATCGTTTGGATGAATGCATCCCAAGGTCTTGTGAGACCATTTAGGGCCGTTATTATAAGTTCATCTTCGTCTATAGTATCTCCAATTGCTTCTAGTTGTTCTTTGAATTGGGATATTCTGGAGAAGTATTCTTGGATTAATTCTCCTTTCTACATTCTTGTATTCTTGAGCTGAGTTCTAAGATTCATCTTCTGGTTTATGTTCTTTCCTTCATATACTCTGTTTAGGGAATCAAACATTTCTTTCAGACTCTTCTTTGATGACAAATAGGGAATGAGGTGGTTTTTGATTGAATCTGCAATGATTCTTTTGGCCCTGATTGTGTCCTTTTGGTGCTTTGTTTTTTTTGCAGCATCGGCGGGTTCCGACACTTCTTCTTTGACGAATCTTGCTAGTTCATTCTCTTCAAGAATGAGACCAATCCTATCCTTCCAGGCACAGAAGTTTTCCACACCTTCTAGCTTGTCAACAAGCTTAACGCTTGTAGACATCTTTTACTTGAAGCTGGGGAAATGTCCAAAAATGAAAATGTTCAAAATCAAATTCTGAACTTACCAAGAGGTGTGCTTTGCTGAGGCGAGTAGTCTAGTGTGCTTGAATCTGAGAAAACCCAACTTTTACACCTCCAAACTTGATTTGCGGATTTCTGGACTGGTGCTTCTGGTTTTCCGGTACCTCTGGTACTTCTGGTACTCTAGTGTTCTAGTACTTCTGGTACTTTGTGAAACTAGGGTTTCACTTTCCGGAAGATCTAGCCACTGAAAAGGTGTGTTGAAGGTGCCAAAATGATCCTTGGGGCGAGGGCGCACTTTTCTAGATGGTTTTAGGGCTGAATTACCTCTCCAACAAAAAACCCTAATTTGCATGTACGACAACAGTGACATTTTTCACTTTTCTCTTGTGAAAGATGTTCTCTTCAGCTTGGCTCTGATACCATGTTAATGTTTAAGCCATTATTATAGATCTTTGTATTTCAATGAATAACAACAGCATAAGATAAGATCACTGAGAAATACACAAGCACAAGAGACACATCATTTATCCTGGGAAACCCTCATGGGGTAGAAAACCCAACAAAACTTCCTTAATATAGATAGCCAATACAATGCCAATATATAACTCAAACAAATACAGAAAGTCCTCTCCAAATATGCGCCTCTCTCTCTCTCTCTCTCTCTGCAGCTCTGAAACTTGTCTCTCAATGAACACGTGAGTGTGTGTCTAAGTGAGGCGCTAGCCTCCTTATTTATACAAGACTGGCACATGTGGGAGTGTCCTTTCACTAGCATGGCCGACTTCTTCTCCTGGGTGGTTATAACCACCTTTATTATATTCCGCGGCCTCTTTGTTATATTCTGAGGCCGACTTCTCTTTCTGCCTATTACAATTACATTATGACCAATCCGCAAAAGGGGATTTGGTCCTTTTACAATAGCCAACATGATCAATCCACAATGGGGATTGATCCAATGAATAATATATCAAATAATAATAAGAATACACTTTGCAGTTACATTATTTCAACACATCTTGCATATGAGCCAAGGAAGTAGCTCTTCTTTCTTTCAACAGGAGGCATAAATCAGGGTCAAAACCACTAGCATATGTAATTTGGCAGAGGCTTCTGTAGGCTTTATCTCAGCAGGAATCTTGTTATACATTTTTTTGAATCTTTTGGAGAAATCAGAGACATACTCTCCCTCTTTTCTCTTTAGGGACCCGAACTCTGTGATATAATACATAAAGTCTTTTTTATCCCCCCATTGTCTCAAGAAAACATCATCTAAAGCCTCAATCCCATCTATGGATCTAGGGGTCAACCCCCTAAACCATTTCTTAGCCTCACCATCAAGGCTCTAGACAAAGACTCCCATCCACACATCCTCGTTTTCAATATTTAGATTGTCTGCATAACTGTAGAAGGCAGCAAGGTGTTTTTCAGCAGTTATGTCTTCTTCTCTTGTGAATTTGGGCATGTATTTTAGGTAATCTCTAGCAGGGAGAGCATTCATTGGCTGAGGTAAGATTAGAGGGGCATATCTTGCAGCCACTATGGCATCCATCCTGTTCCTAGGGGGATTAGCACCTGTCATAGGGATGATAGTTGGAGGAGAACCAAGAGGAGATGTGGCTTGAACAAGGGAGGTTGGAACTGAGCCTCCGTGAGGAAAGGGAAACAACAGGGGATTTGAGAAAAAAGCTACATGGCTTGAGGGAACAGAGGTTTCCCTCTCTGTAAAAGAAACAACTTTAATAGGAGGAGTAGTGAAGCTCGGAGTGGGATAATCTTCAAGGGTTTTGGGTTCAAACCAGGGTACAATTCCCGGGGGAATGGGAGTGTCAAAGCCTTCCACACCGAAACTGGGAGAGGGGAAACCATCAGGAAAACTCCCAAAATTTAAACTTCTAGAAGCTCCAACAGATAGTGTAATAGGAAAATGAGAAACAACTACTGGAGTTGTCAAAGGAGGATTATGAAAATTACCAGAATCACCAGGTATAGCAATTGAAGTTCCTTCCTGGAGGATCTTTCGTCTTCTGATAATTTTCTCTGGGTCAACTTCAGGTGTTGCTAGAGGCAGTTGTGGAGTAGACCTCGTGTGTCTACCTCTCGAAGCCACAACTGAAACAGTGGGGTCACATCAATGGAGTCCCCAGGTGCAGGTTGCAATCTTCAATGGTTCTAATGTCTGATGCACCTTCAGAATCAGAAGCTCGTTGTCGTTCTATCCTAGGGAAAATATTCAATTCGTCCGCGACAATGACGCCAGAAATGTTAGCACTAGAAGTCACCTCCAGATTGTGTTGGAGGTAAGCCTAGTACCCATCAATTTGTATGTCAAAATGAATAAGTTTGAAGCGGTCGAATGGGCGCAGACCCAGGATAATATCGTTTTAACTCAAAAAACTGGACCAGTGTGCACATGTAGGTGAGGTCTCGATTCAACTTTCGTCAATAAGTTGTAGTAAGGGTGAGTAGGAGGAAGAACTTGAGGAGAAAATGTAAAGGTCTGCTATGGACATCAGGTCTTCCAACAACCTAAGGAGGAAAAGGTTTAAATACAAGATCCTCTTGGATTCAAAACTTCAGGAAACTGAAGAACGTTAATGACACCACTGCAATAAAAAATACATTACAATACAGTCGAAAACAATCCATGTGAATCCTTCAATCACAGACACTTCAGTATCAGAGGCAAGTAAGATGAAAAGAGGCTGAATTTCATTAAACGAGAAGTCTCATATCACAATACATAACAGAGAACTAGAAACTTCATCAAAAGTTTACAATGCGGTAGCCTAGCTCAACCATCGACCATAACAAAATGGCAAAAATGCCTACATATACTCAGAACTAGTTCTGATTGTTCGAGGCGTGATCATGTCATGCGTTCAAGGCTTTGCGTTAGTGAGTTTCTCTATTAGGCTGTAGATGCAGACGTTAGTCAGACTGCCCATGCAGTCTGCTGTCAAATGCGATCTCTGGTTAGACTGGACTGACATCCTGCTTCCGCGATTGGTCCCTTTCTGGCTTTCTATTTATGGAAGGAGACGATGTCTCAACCACCTTCCTTGTTTTCATTAACTGCTTCATCAGGATCGGAGTGGGCAGAGACAACCTGGCATGTGAAAAACACATTGACCGCACCCTGTGAATATCTGCCACCTGAGCTTTGCTGGGTGTTGACCCGGAAGACGGTAGGTGGACGTGGAGGCTGACGATGGGGGACTAGCGAGGTGGCTGATGGAGGCTTGCAGGCTATAATGGACGATGGACGGCCAGGTCGAAAGCTATGGTTGGCGAAGTGGTGACTAGGAAAACATAGGTGCCAACATGCGAGAGCTGAGGCGTAATGGGACAGAGGTGATGTGGCACGGGAAGATGACGTGGAGGCAGAGGGGAGGCTGCGGTGGTTGAGGGAAACACGACTACATTGACGGGGGTGACATGGAGAGGGAGACACATGGAAGGAGATGATAAGCGTCATAGGAAAAAGGGAGATGTGATAGGCGGAGAGATGAGTGAGTGGGGGATAGGTGTCGAGAGATGAAATGCGATGACATGACAATAGAGAAGGGACAGGCGAGTGGAAGACAGGTGTTGGCAGGAGAGCAGGCGGTAAGCGGGGGCAGTAAAGTGGTCTACTTGGAGGGGGGGTAGGTGGTAAGAGGTTTAGTGCGGGGGGGGTCCAAGTTAACGAGGAGTTGAAAACCGCCAACCGCCTNCCCCCCCCCCCCCCTCGTCGTTAAAGGCAGATATGGACTGTGCGTCTTAAACCTGTCTTGGTAGATCTCGGCCGCCTAGATCTACGCACCCCTTAGCACAACGTGCCCGGGCACAGAACTTAGGGTAAAAAAGGAAAAAGTGGGTTTTTTATCCCCCCTTTTCGTGCATTTTGACCAAGGTGTCATTTCATAAGGGAAAAACACCCCTTTAGCAATAATATGTGCTAACACATAAGATACATAAACACTCAAGGTACTAGTTGATGGATAGGGGGTCTCATCACGAGTCGGCCTATTATGACCATGGGCATGTAGTGGTATGACACTACCACCTATCTGGTCACCAAACCAGGGTAGTGGATCTTGGTGGCATAGCCAAGAGAAAGAGGGTCTCATCATGATCCAACCTTCTCATTTCTGTGAAATGTTTTTGGATAACGCTGTCACCTCTGGTCATCAAGTCAGGACAATGGCCCTCAACTTTTCCCTTGAAGCAAAAAAGAAAAATATCAAAAGAACTAAAGCTAAGAATAATAGGCATTGAATGGGCTAGGAAACAATTGCATTTATGACAAGGTGCAACTTGCCCTCTACAAAGGCACCCACAGGTAAGATTTTACATTTCCCTGTTATTACATGCACCCCATGCCCAAATACTTACCCCATGCCACCACATATACTTACATGACTTGGATTAGATCCCACCTGGGAAACACCCCGAACTTGAGGGAGGTTAGCCCAATAGGACACCCTAAGACCTTCTCCAAACCTGACTTGTCAAATTGCATAACGTCTTTGAGAATTTGTCTTGGTTAAGGGGGGTTTGATGCACATGTTTGGGTAATTTAATTATTGGATGTGATTTACATGCTATGATCCTTGTCACTTATGAACCCCTAGAGGGCGTACTTGTTTTTGTTGCAGGACTTTGCCCGGTGGACAGGTACACATGAGGGGATGATTAGCTCGGACCTTCATGAGGGCTTAAAGCCCACAAATGGAGGCTGCAACCCCAGCTAAGGGTGAGAAGAAACTGAAGATTTACACCGGGAAAAAGAAGGACGTTGCCTTTGGAGGCACCTAGGGGGATCTTGCTCTTCCACATGGATGTTGGCCCTTGAGGGCCCTAGACATCACCATCATGACCCTGGACGTCATCCAGAGCTAGGGTTTTCATTTTGGAGGCAGTTATGAGCCTGGTGGCACGTGTGGGCATCATCTGGGGCCTCTGGAGGCCAAGCACCCTACATTTTAGGCTCAACGTTCCACCTTAGGGCCTCAACATCACCCTAGAAGAGCATGATGTCACCCTTGAAGATATCTTTAGGTGCTAATTAATTTTTATTATGTCAAAATTGGATTTTATTGTAAATTGGCCAGGTCAGCCTTAATTTTGACCTAAAATTAATTAAGGGTCAAAGTTTTGTATAAATAAGCATAAAGTACATTGATTTTGACATAAAAAGTCTCACTTGGAGAGAAGTGGACTGAAATTTGTGCCCTACTTAGGGTTTATTAGCTGAAATTGTGATGCGCACCTCTCTTGGATTCTTCATACTTGCAACTTGGATCATTTTTGGTAAAGTTACTTGGCAATCTAGGGTTTCATTGCTTGATTATTCTTGGTGAAGTAAGTAAATCTACAATTGTCATTTCATTTTGAATGTTTATGGTAATTTGCTTATTCATGTTAAAGATTATGAAATTGCTTGCTTGACAAACCCTAGGAGTAAAGAACTTAAGGTGCTACTTCTTTGCTCTACATTTGTTAAACTTTGCTAAGGTGGTTAACTTTGACAAGCTTCTAAAGCCCCAAAGTGCTAGCACTTTAGAAGCCTTGATCAATTGTTGTTGCATCTAAATATTTATTTCAATTATCTAAGGAGGAAACCGCTAGGGCCTAGAAGTGCTTACTCTCTAGTAGCTCACCTCCCTAAAGATTGAATCCTAGAAGAATTAAGGTACTACTCTTCTAAGATTCATCCTTTACTTGGATAAACATAATCATTTTTTTGCTTACTCCAAATGAATGTTGTTGAACTTTTGACTCCATAACCCCTTAAAGGCACTAGTCCTTACACTTCTTTTGTTGAGAGATCAAACCAACACTCAAACCTTAACCTTTCTAGCTTTCACTAACTAAAACTAACACTAACCTAGCCTAGTAAACTAACCCTACTTTGTTGTTGTTGCAATCACTGCTACAGTCATCTTGAGGGAGTAAAATTTTTGCATAATCTACACTTAATGCTAGCTAAACACTTCTAAAATTGCTTGTGACATTTAATTATCATTCTGCCTAGTAAATGTCATCTTTTCATTGTCTTTTCAAGCAATTTTGAGGCATATTTCTTGCATCTGTTATAAAATACTTCTTGTTGTTGTAAACTTTCATTTCGCTGCAATTTTATATCAGCTAGCATACATTTCAATGGTTTATTGTCTTATCGAAGCACTAATATCATTTTGTACTTGAAACTGTCGTATTTTTGCTGCTTGTCTTGTTCTGGGCAGGTACACTTCATCTCTTAAGACATAAACTCAGCAAGACCTTTGACTTGAGTGACCAGTGAGAGGGGGGTTATCTTTGCATCCTTTCTTTAGTTTCACCAACCCTTTAGGTCACTAGGGACGTCTCCCTTGGGGTAGTCTTAACATACTCTTAAACAGAAAGGGGTTTCCTATTAAGGTGATAGTGATAGGTCACCCCCTTGTTACGCCAATCTTGTTTCACTTGCCTTGGGCTTTGGGAAAGTACATATTGCGCGATAACAGGACATATGGAGTCAATGTATCTACTTCAATGGAAGCCAATGGAAAAAGAAGAGTTGAAGATCTACCCTAGGATTATCCCCTCATAAGCCTAGGTCAAACCCTCTAGGAAAGAAAACCCCAAAGTTTATCCCCTCATAAACCCTAGGTGTCATCCTATTTCTTCAAGAGCTTCTAGCACAAGATCAAGTGGAAGTAGCTCAAATCCTAGAGTTTATCCACTCATAAACCTTAGATTCCAACCTCAAAGACAAGATTAGGGGGATGTGACCTCACAATCCCTAATATTGACTTTATATGCTTTAAAAAATCAAGATGGATAAAACAAGGGAAGGCGATGACCACTCTCAATCATTCCTTAGGGTTTCCACAAAATTATTCAAGGAGACAAAGATAATATACAACTATTACCCATCTAATAGACCATCCACACCAAGATATTCCAAGAACAAACACTTTAACTTGGAAAGGTCATTTACTATACCAAGCCCCTATGCATAAAGACACCCTTTTTTCATGAAAGATCCACCAAAACCAGAAAAAAGCATCCACTAGATCAATTCTCCAAAAGTGCGCAATACAAAGATGCCCCAACAAAATTTCAGACCTCCTAAGGGATTTCTCCCTTAAGTTGTTATGTCAATATGATAGGAAGTGCATATCTATTTAGAGAGGATATGCTCAACTTCCCTTACACTAAAATATTAATTTCTTAGGCTAAAAGCTCTTAATCTAGCCTATGGAGGGGCAAAAGGCCCTCTTCTCTAATTAATCAAATATGGGCAATTTATGCCACATGTACAATAATCCAAGGGGCATGAGCCCTCGAATCTAGGACACATCATCAAAAATGTCCTCTGCTCGCAGCATCCAGCCTCCAAAGGCCATTCAATGTGCATGGGTCCTTGAATAAATCTTCCAACCTGTCATCAACAACGTCTTCACAATATTTCATAGGTCAGCCCTCATCATCACCCCTCTTTTGTATCCAAAACCAATTATTTTCCCCCAAACATAGGTCAGCACCTGTCTACATTTTCTCTTAGGTCAGCCCTAGTTCTAAAAATCATTTTAATATCACACCAACAGCATATAAATACCTTGACCTCTTTACAAAAACAATAGGATTTTATACATATAGGGCGCCTTCTCTCTGCAATCCCTGTGTCTGGTCTGTGATAACATGTGCCATCTAACTGTGTATTGGCTCTTCAAAATACATCTTCCTGCTGCTTGTAATGATACCCCTTTGACTGATCAATCCGTACAGTAATTCTGGGATGTCTTCTGCCACCAGGTAATGCCCAGAATGAACCTCTTTCTGCTGCAACTGAACTCTCATTTTAATATTATCTATGGCATGGAAAAACGCCCTCTTGATGGCTGATATAGATATGATGCTGGTCTCAAAACAGCAATGATTTCTGGGCTGTATATTATGCAAATTATGATGGAAAACCTCACCAAATTCGGGCCTGAAAAGACTTTCAGAATAATACCAGCACCTCTGTTCCTCCATCTAGCCCCTTTTCTTAATGGCTGTAAAGGAACCGTAGTCATCATGCGTCCAAGTAATGGATGAAAATTTCACCCATGGAAAAGAATTAGGCTCAGTACTCCTATCTGCCATGTTTTTAACTCCATGTCAACTGAGCCATCCGGAACAGCAAGGCCCTTTTGGGATTTGCCAATATTCAAGTGATACATCATATCTAACTTTGGACATCTCCTGCAATTGTCTTCTTCAAATGAGGACTGAAACAGTCCAGAAGCAAGTTTAACTATTTTATTAAGGCAGACATGCAGTACTTCAAAAAGTTTCTCCAACTAGACAAAAATCGTGGCCATGATGTGCCATATTCTTGAGTTCTTCTACAAGCCATTTGGTGAGGAACACACCATTAGCCAAATTTTAACTCATCTTTGTCGATTTCCTCTTATCAATATGCTTATCACAGGTGTCCTTTGGGGCATTCTTCATTCCAAAGATTACTTTTGTTACATTCAATACTAATATTTGAATTGACATCTAGCTGATCAGGTTGACTACATTGCATTTCCTCAATAAAATCAGGAATTGGCTTTGAATCTGTTGAAGCATCTAGAAAAAAAAACTAGACAATCCATCTCCAATATATACACATAATGCAACATCATTTATGGCAGCAATTACACCCAACACATTTTCCAATCTGTACACTTGATGGCATATCTGATTAATTTAAAACTCTCATTAGATTGTGTTGATACTAGTATATGCCAACCAGGAAAAGGATGGCCTAAGTCACCATAATCTAAAAACCTTAGATACAGTAGAAGTACCATTTATCTGTTTGTCCAGATCAAAATTCTGCAGCTTTGTGCTCCCATTCTCAAAACGGTCATCTCTAAGCATTACTAAAGAAGCTACAGCATGCTTTAGCTGTTTGTTAAGCATCTGGCCCTGCTGATAGAGTTCTGAATTATGCTGTTTATATTGATCAAGCAAATTCACAAGATTCACAAAATTTACCTTCAAATTTACAATCCTGCAGTCATTAGCATAAATAACCTTGCTGTACCTTCAAAACAACATCAGGGAGCCCCTACGATTACCCAACAAAATGGTGGGCAACAAGCTCAATGCCCCTCTTCCAAGATGGTGTGCTCTCCAACAACCTATTAGCCCAATGCTCCCTTTTCCATGGTGGTTTGCTATCAAAGTGTTGAGATGCAAGGTACTCCTCTAACTGTGTGCAACATGCCCTCTCATTTTCCCAACGCTGCTCTCATGTATGCCAATGTGGTCACAAAGCTCCAATGCTCCTCAACATATGTCCTTCATCACGAGCCTCCATGAAGTATGCTCCTCAACCCAAGCACCCTCACGTCAAGTGCCCAACCTCCCAGGTATCACATGGCCCTGGTAGCACAAATTTTTACCCTCCAATTCTGAGCTGATATATGTGTTAAAACAACAGTAAAAACTTAGCTAATTAAAGGAGTAGGGCCCCAAATTGTCACTGATTGAACCCCTCTCTGTTTGAGCTAGTGCTTGCTAGCCTCGGGGGGGGGTCCCTAGGCACAATGAAGCAGCTTGTTGCTGTCTTTAAGTCTGATTTCTGCATATAAAACCTCAAGATCAGCCGCTGATATGTCTTGGACAGCATGTTAAATCTATCCAAAACACTTGAAGAAAATTACTTGTACACTTGGAGGGAACCTGCAGGGTTATCACAATGATAATAGACTAGAAATAGAGAAGAAAAACCATTCAAAGGATCAAAAAAATCACAATAAACAGTTCAGAAAATGACAAATCAGATCACAAATATACCATAGTACCGCCAATAAAAGAGGTTTGAAGACAAACACACACTTATTTATTGATCAAGCTTACAAGAGAGTTGATTGTGCCACACTTGGAAAGCCTACAACCGGTACAATGACTACTTTGCTTAGAGAAGAGCCACTAGACTAGAGAAAGAGAGAGAAGAATGAGAGAGACACTATGTTGCTGCTGCAATGAACCCACCAATAACCAATGTCAAACATCCAATATATAGCACAATGAGGGTGCATATCCCAAGAGAGAGGAAGAGGATGCATGGGTGGCTAAAAATGGAGGCTAAGCACACGAGGGAGAGAGATATGTGAGGAGTGTGAGATGAGTCAGTGTATGTGAGAGTTTGCATGAAGGTTGCATGCGCACAAGAGAGGAGAATGCACCCTAAAACTTAGGAAGGCGCAATTGAGGAAGAGAGGGAGGAGCAATGAATGATAATGAAAGTGAATTGGCTTTGTGGAGTGAAAGAAATGCATGGAGGCCAAATTTAACTTTCTAATGCATGTCTTTTTGTTAAATTTGACAAAAGCATGAGTGAGGTATGGCTAAGAGGAAATTCGCCCTATTTTTTAGGGAATTTCCTAATTTTTAAGAAAATAAGGTTTAAACTCAACTGGAGGTGAATTTTAAGGAGCCGATGCATGGAAAGTGGAGAGGTGATTATACGGAGGAATATACGGCTAAATTTAGGCCCAGTTATGCGACTCTCTTATCTCAATTAATTTATTTATTATATGCTCATCTTGGGAAAATGCACCCTATGCTATGTGGATGCCACATCACTCTGTAGATCTGCCACATGTCGACCTGTGAGGGTGCCACTTGGCACTGCATGGATGATGAACATACCTGCTAAATATAGAACTTTCTAAAAATAGAATCCAACTCCTAAATTTTAGGAAACTGTCCACATCATCCAGACTGGGAAAGAAGGAGCACTCGTAGGGGGAAGGCCATTAAGGAGAAGGGCTTGCAACGATAATGAATTGCAAGATCCAATATATCAAGGAAAAGGAAGATGAAGCTCCAAAAATCTAGGTGGGAACAAGCACAAAAGTTGCTTAGGAAAATATAGTTTTTGTTAAAAAGGGTAAGCCTGCAAGAAATATGGTGCACCTAAGGAAGGCCTAAAGGGAGACATGATCCTCAAATGATAAAGAACAATGAACCCTCTTGCCCAATAGGATCCAATACTTTTAAGAGAGGATCCATGAAGGGTTGAGGAGACACGGGAGGGTTCACCAATGTAAAAGGCCCAGTTAGTACCATAGTTACCAGGAGTGTCGCCCCCTGCCCACTCCCAAGCTCTGGAGCTCACTCCGAACGGGAGTGTCCAAGAAGGGCACTCCAGGAAATTTTGGGACGCTCCCTGCCCTTTTGGGAGCGCCACGCTCCCTAGGATGCTCCCGAAACCTTGGAGCGTGCTCCCAAGGCACTCCCTAAACGTTGCCTAGGCAATCCCTAATGGTAATGTTAAATTCTTGAAGTAAAAGTTGACATTTCATTTATCTTTCATTTTTATCCTTTTACTTAAATTTTTAACATTACCATTAATTTTTTCAAGATGTTCGAGAGTGGTTCCAACCTCATTAGACTTCATATGGAGAAAGTAGAATTTCATATCCCATTCAAAATTCAACAGACTTAACAGTTTTCACGATTGATGGGATTGCAACAAATTCATTGGATTCTATCACGTATGATGGTATGTGATTGGCATTTAATCAAGAGCACCAAGCCCTTTTCTGACCTCACCTGAGAGACTTTGTGCAAACAATCTCACTATAACATCTTCATCATCTACCTCCTCAAGGTCAGCAAAATCATTAAACCAATCTAAATGTCGTTGAGTTAAAATGTTCTCTTCTGCATCATATGATTTAATTCTCTGATTATAATTTTCAGGTAGATCATGCAATTGAGCAGGACTTTGGCCTGGTTGAACAATCTGACTGGGAATCACTACAGTTTGAATTGGAACATTAGAAATTAAAGATTGAAACTTCTTCTCATCAAACAAAATTTCAGTCAAGTTACACTTTGATTTAGATCTAAATGAAGTCTGCTCGAATTTTATATCAAACACAAGATCATCAATGCTCTTCACTTTGTCCTTAGGAAATGATAAATTTCTATCCATAAAAATACCTGAGTCAGATGCCTTTTCTTTCCTTTTATGTAAGAGCTTCCCAAGATCAGCCACATATGCTATAGCTTTTGGATCTAGGTTTCTCCTAGTGTAAATCTTCTTTGGAGCCAGGATTTCTCAATAATATTGCTTTTTTGCAACTGATCTTAAATAATGAAGTCACCAGGGTAAATTTTTTAACCAATATTATGTCTGATTCTTTGTTACACTCGGGAATCGAATCTAAAACTTTAGTCATTCTTTCCCAGGGAAAATTTTCACTTTCGTTCCCCGACAACGACGCCAAAATGTTAGCACTATGTAAATTGCTTGGCTGAGGAAGCAAATCACAAAGGTAACCACAAAACCACTTTAGAACTGAAACTAGCCCTTTCAGTTCAGAGAGGGATCTCTCTTGTCACTTGGTCTCTGAAAGATAGGTTTTCTTTTGAGGATCAGTGGCTAGATCTTTGATTAAAGGAAGAAATTTATGAATTTTGTTGGCAAGAAGGAGAGGAATCTGTTGGGAAATGAAGTCAACTTTGAAGCAAATGGAACTATCAAGGAAGCAGAGGCTAGGTAGGTGATAACCTTTCAGATTTTATAATTGTTGTTATAGGATGGAAGAAGGAGAAAAAAAATAACAACATTCAGAGCACCAGTTAAGATGAATTATGATTTAAATCGCTTGAATCTAAAGCATCATTATCAGATGAATTTCAGACCATTTGTTTTCCAATTTAGGCATATAAGAATTGCAGATGAAAAGAGAAAGAAAACAAGAAGTGCATACATGAAAGAGAACAAACACTTCAGATCACCACCACAAGAATATCTGGTATGAAAGTACTGGACTTCTGCACTGATATTTTATTTAACTTTAGAAAATTTACACAATGTTCAAGACAAAATGTCCTTTGTGCTTCTACCAACCCCTTTTACATTCAAAATGATCAAATATATAAGAAAAATACATCCCTAGGCTAGAGAAGTCAAACTTCACTACTATCGTTTAATTTTGGATCTGATTACATCAAAGAAGAAACAAACTCTAAACTACTTGCTAAAAATAGAAGTTCGCTTTGACCATATTTAATGTATAACCATATTCTTGACAATAAAGATTCTCCAGTATATTTTCGACTTTGAAACTGATGTGAGTCATCTGGTACAGCTGGAGACGAACCTAATGCTGATTTGAGCATTGACCAGGCTCCCGAACACATTTGCATACCGATCTGCTGCATTACATTGTGTAACTACAACCTACAGCAGTTGCATAGCGAGTTTACACAGTGTGCTTGTCTTCTTCAATAAACTTCATTTAGGTGGTGGCAACAACATTGTTGGAGGCTGAAAATGATTTTTGTATCATCCATCAAACATTACCCATTGTCCTTTAACCATTTGTGTACTTACAACACTTGCGTAGCTTGAGATCGCTATGCAAGTTCTGTACAATGCTTCTTTTCCAAACAAAACTCAAAACAGATTAACCCTTGGTTTATCAAAAAGAAAAACTGTGAAAACATGAAATCTATATCTCAGCGACCTCTGCAAGTAGGTCCAACTTTCCCCTGGATTCATCATCAACCTTTATCCTTAGTTTCAGAGACCTATTTGCCTTTCTCAATGACACATTCTATCTTTTTAGGTTTCTCACTTGCCTAAACAAAAGTGCATTACTTCTCAACTTTGACAGGGCATTTGAGAGAGTTGCACAGGCATTGTTGATGGCTGGTCCACACTCTTGAAAGTGTCTTTCAAACTTTAGTTCTGACATTTTGTTCTCTTCCCTGAGCTGAATAATTAGATCTTGTGCTTCCCTTAATTGCTTGTTGAGCCACTTGATAGTTTTCTCACCCTCTCCAGGTGAAGTGTGAATCTTTTCAATTGATACAGGTTGGCCCTATGCATGTGTTTCCTCTATAAGCTTGTATTCTGAACTTATCTTTCTGGCTGAGAATCTTGTTAAAGGGGATGTCGGTTTAGTAAACTTCATTGTTTTAGGACTTTGCTTAATTTCTTTCCCTTTAGAAACTTCTGGAACCCTTGAAACTGATTCCTTCTTTGAACCTATTTCTTTTGTTGACCACCTATTTCAACTAGGGGGTCAAATCCATGTACCATGTAGATATGCACCATCAGGTACTAGCAAGTCAGAGACTTACTAGTTCTACAAGGTAGTTTTGACCTTCAACACTTCTTTTTTTGATGGAATTTCCGCTCCCCGGCATGGGATTATCATGTAACGAGTCTGCATGGATCATAGTTAGGTCAGTTGCCTTAGGACTTCATCATTAGAGGAGTCTCTTTCACTGGGTGTTTTTTTTTCCTCAAGTTATTAATTTGGCTTAACCAGCCTTATTAATTTCCCTTGAGTTTTTCACTCCCACAAATAATTCCTCCAAAGTGGTGAAAGGCGTTCTAATGGTATAGCCCTCTGGTAGCTAGTGTCTAGGAATATTGTAAATGACCATGCTATACATCTCCTAAAGTTTTGCAGAATTTTGTCGAGTCTACATAGTTTTTTATTTTTATTTTTTAAATTACCTACTTAATGGTAATTTTAATTAATTTTTGATAAAAATTGTGAAAACTAGGTCCTTGGGATTTTTGATAGGGGTATTTGTACTCAGAAGAAATGGAATGAGACCCCCTACACCCTTGGACCAAGTTTCAGCTCAATTGGACAAGTTTTTCTAGGTTTTTGTCCATGAGGAGTCAAAGTCTAGTAAAAAATCAACAACTAATTGGATAAATTAAAAAAAGCCAAAAATTGTAAAATGAGCAAAAAGTTTTGAGAGAGAGTGGGAAAGATTTCCTAACCTTTTTTCTAAGTTGGAAAAGTAATTTTCCACTTAAAAGAGTCAAGACCCCCCCCTTGCCAAGCCAACAACTTAAGGTGGTGTTCCCTAGCTAATTGACATGTGGGAATTAAAAAGTTTAAGTGAAAAAAAACACATAAAACCTAAATTCGCCCTCCTTGGTGTCTAACTTAATGTTTGACCATAGGAAAAGGTGTTTTCCCCGTTTCCTCACTCAACCCTCACTCATTTACCAAAACCCTAACTTACCAAAACCCTAAAAGTGACGTTTCCTTGTCTTTGTCTATTTCTCTTGGATGTGTGACACTTGTAACTCGAATAAGTATAAATGAAACCCCTCTTGGATAAGTATAAATGAAACCCCTCCCCTCCTCATTTCTCACCAATTATTTTGCTACTGTTACTCTACCCAAATCGCACAACTTGTAGTTAGGATAATGGATTGATGAAAAAGAGGTCAAACTGGAGTAACTGAACCAATCCCACCCACTGTCACCTCGCTGGGAAGGTTCCTTCTATTCAGGGAGGTAAGGCCCAGGGGAGACATCCCCGGTGACCTGGGGTTTTGAGAAGGCAAAAGGCTTAGAAAGGCTAAGTGATAATAATCCCCCTCACAAGTCACCACCTGATCAAAAAGTCCAGCTTATAGCCAATAAAGATAACCGGAAGTAGTAACCAAGAAGTATCCCTGCCCGAGAACAAAGCAACAATGAAACTATATGTGCAAGCTTGCTTGCTGGTTGGTACTTCATATAATAAATGACTTTCTGATAATAAGCAATTGATAAACAATATTTATTGATGAAGCAAATCAAAGTTGTACAATAGCAATGATTACAATATCACTTCACAATAAATGATGATGGAATTCAATGTAACAATATCAACACTTTATAAACAATGCCTTAACCAATCATTCAACTGCTTCAAAGATAAAGTAGATGCTGCATATAGATGTTTATAGCATAGAAAGATGACGGCAACAATAGGGTTAGTAGGGTTAGTCTAGGCTTGGGTTAGTGATGGTTAGGATTTGTTCAAAGTATTGGAAGTTTGTAGGATCAAGTTACTCAACACAAAGGCCCTAGATCAGTGCCCTCCTAGGGTATATGGAGTCAACAAGGGCTGAAGGAGTGAGTGAAGATGATGAAACTAAAGACAAGAGAGTTAAACTTTGAGGTGTTTCTATGGCAAGGCCTCAAAGATGAAACCCTAGGGGAGAGAGGCTCACTTTGGTGTAGAAAAACCTAGGCCTCGGTGCTCTGGCAAAAACGGCTAGCACAAAAGATGATTGATCCAAGACAAGAAAGCTTGAAAGTGATGTGTTGCTAGAGCAAGGCTTCACTAGTCAAACCCTAGGGAAAGACAGCTCCCCAGGTGTAGGCTACCCTAGGCCATGATGCGTCTCTCTCCTTCTTAGCTCAAAAAAACTAAAACGGCTAGGGCTAGAAGGAAAGAATAGAGTGTTGCTAAGGCAAGGCTTTATCTTACTTCAACAAATAAAATGGCTTAAAACCTTGGTAGGGACATGAGACAAGGACCTTCAATGTGTGCTTGTCACCTAGGGTTTGATTCAGCAAATTATAATAATAAATGCAAGAAAACAATACTACAACCACTCAATCAAGAATTTTTGCAGAAATTCACTTACATTTAACCAAGAAATCACATAGCAAAACCCTAGTTGTAATACCTTCCACCAAGAGAAATGCCAAAATGCTAAGAAAAAGTCTTCCCTCAACAAGTGCGCCTGACAATTTCAGCCAATAACCCCAAAAATGGCACAAATTTCAGACCTCACTAATGAGTGAGTGAGAGATGATAAAAAAATGAGAGTAAAAAACCCTCAATTTATACAGTACAATGACCTAAATTTACTTTTTAGGTCATGAAAAGGCCGACAAGGCCAAAATACTAAAATCATACTGTTTTACATTAAATGTTTGAAAATTAAACCCTAATCAAGCAATAGAGAGACGTCATCTCCTTTCTAGGGTGAAGTTAGCCCCTTCAAAGGCAAATGCAGCCTCCTAGAGCAAAATGTTATCCCTCATTGGGCTTCTCCAAGCTGCCACACGTGCCAATACTACCATATTTGCCTCCCAAGGCCTCCATACTGCTGGGTGACATCATGGGCTTCCTGGGAGACGTCCTGGGCCTTCCAAGGCCAACGTTCATGTGGAGAGGGATCAACCCCCCGAGGTACAGGTCTACTCGACTGCCTCTTGTGGATTCTGTTGACCGCTCGTTTAGCACGGAGGTCAACTCATATATAATGAAGATTATCTATGTCGAAGACAGCAGGGTTCTACTGGGTGTTTTTAAACACCAGCACTTAAATTTTTGTAAACGGGATGTCCGCACCCCTGCGAGGGTGTTTTAAACACCAAAGACTTAAATTTTTGTAAACGGATGTCACGCGACCGGCGAGGGTATATAATGTAATAACTGCATGGATCATAGTTAGGTCAGGTACCTTGGATGGTGACATCGTGGGGAGTTCCCTTTTCATCGAGGGTTTTTAATCTCAGGGGAATTAATGTGGCTTAACTAGTCGGGTTAATTTCCGGAGTTTTTTCCCTCCCTGACTTGCCTCCAAAGTGGTGGAAGCCTCGAAGATCTCATTCACTTGGTAACCTTTGTAGGATTATTGTAAATGACCATGTCGTAAAGTAAGAATCAAGTTTCGAATTGGGTCGAAGTCTAAGTTAGTTTTTTAATTAATTAAATTTTAATTAATTTAATAATTAATTATTTTTGAGCTAATGTTGTAAAACTTCGCCTTTGGGAGAAAGATAGGGGTATTTGTGCTCAAAATGAATGGAATAGCACTCCCTACACCCACTCCACTGCTTCAGCTCACCGGACTATTTTTGCTATGTCAAAGTCCTCACTTAGAATGGGCTAGGGCAAAACAACAATTTTAATTGCTAAGGTGATTTTATTAAAAATCACAAAACTATTGTAATTTTGAGTTAATGGAAGTGATGTAAAGGTGGAAAGTGGAAAGCAGCCACACCCTCCTAACCTACCCAACCCCTCTTCCCAACCTTTTCCTAACTTAATTTAACTTATTAATTGACTTTTGACCCTATTTTCCCTCTTGCCCTAGGGGGAAATTCGACCCACACTATCTAATTATTTAATTTTAATCCTCAACGCCAAACAAGGCACCTACATGTGTGGTAATGCCTCCTAGACTCACTCTAGACCTAACCCTCACCAAAACCTAACTCTAAAACTTTTCTAACCTCTTACCCACCCTCTACATTCACTTTCACACCCTCCTAGGGAAAGTGACGTTTTCTTTGGTGGAGGTTGTTGTAACTTCTTTGGGGCCCCTCTCACAGCTATGACCCTTTGACCCCCACTTTAATTCCTAGAATGTCCCAATCAATTTTTCTCATTAATTCTCTCCTTTCCTTCATTTTGACCATCTTTTGGGCCCCTCCAAGAGGAGTTACTGCCCCTGAAACTCCACAAATGATTTTCTAAAAACTTATTTGGACCTCTTCACCTTCCTTGGCATCAATCCTGGCCTCTCACACCCTTTTGCTTGATCCCAACATCCTAATTTTTTCTAATTCATAGATCTAGTTTTCAAACCCTAGATGGTGTGCCCTTTCTTGGATTTGCTCAATCTCTCTCAAACTAACACTTCTGGCATTGACCAGTCACTTCCTTTGGCTCCTGAGGTATAAAGGAACCTCCCCCCTCATTCTTTCTTCACCAATCTCTTTACACCTCCATTATGCTGAAATTTCTCATGCAAGCTTCCATCTTCTTGCTCTTGCCATCTTGTCATCCATCCTGCTCCATCATTTGGTTAATGAGAAAGAGATTTGGAGGATATTGGTGCATCTTTGAGTATTCTTTTCGTTCCATACACATGAGGTGATGTTATTTTATTTTTTGTTTCATTTACCATATTGGATAGATCTTGAGTTCAAAGTAGTTTGCTTGGGTAAGATAGCTTTGAGTATTCTTGTTGTCTTATGATCATTTTAGATAAACCTGGGGACTAAAAGCATTGGCTTTTAGGCTTTTCCATCTAGGCATTCATCTATCATATAAGCTGTGTGTTTCAATTAACTTTTGCAGGTTACCCTGTGTCACACTTGGAGGACATCTCAAGAGGAGTCCCTCCTTGGAGCTCTCATACACTCCAAAACCTTTTCCTTTACCATCCACTTTCTCTCACACAATTTGTTTTCAGCTCTTGTTTCTAGTATTAGGTGTCATAAAAATATTTTATCTATCATCTTATTATTTGAAAATTTCATGGTTTTAAATTCTCCATCACTTTTCTTTGTGTTCTTGCAGCATATCAGCAAAGTTTTGTTTGCTGATCTTGGCAAAGTCATATTCGAGAAGATCAAGCTGCATAGGACACCTAGGAGGCTTCCCAAGCAACTCCTTGACTTGGGTGACTAATATCTCCTCTCTCTTTCTCTTAGCATTTCTGGAAGTTTATAACCAAGCTTAAACATCCTAAAGTAATCTAACCTAGATCTAGATTTCTTTTGTAAGATATAATTCATAGATTAGTTTCATTCTTTCGTTCTTTATTCATTGGGTATATCCTAGATAGATCTACACTCTCAAGCTTAGTTTTCTTATATCTCATATGCTCTTGCTTTCTATTGTCCATGGTTAGATAGTTTCATTGTGATCAAGTTTTCTAGATTTATTGTTTATGAAGTTATTTAGCCTATCTAGATAGCATATGGTGATGAAGTCCTAGATATTGTTATTTGCTAAGTTCTTTGTTTTTCATAAGCCATTGCATCTAGTACTTAGCATCTATTCTAAGTGATTGGGTTTAACTTTCAATACTCTTTGATATCACTTTAAGCTCACGGTTTGGGTCCTCATTGAGCCCTGTATCTCTCGGCCCAGCCACTTTTTGGAGGCTTCCTTAACCCACGGCCTTGTGCCCTTTTCCTCAACTCTTAACAGCCATCTCCTTTTGTTTTCTAGCTCTCGGCTCCTGCTAGGGATCCCTGTTTAAGTGCCCTCGTTGGACTTTGGACCAAATGTACCATCATCACTGGCCCTTACCCAATCGCCATATTTGTCTTCACGCACACACACATTTGTTAGTTGGATAAGTATTTTGTGCTAATAGTCTAAACTGCTTACACAGTTTACATGCATATGAAATAATTGTGTTGTGTTTGATTGATAGTTTAATACTTGTGCTTACAACTTAAAATACCCTAAGACTTTCTAAACTATCACACCTCATGCACTTGCATCTATTCATATAATTAATCTGCTATTAGATCATAATCTGCTTGTGTATTAGGTGCATCATACTTGGCTTAATGGTCTGCTGTTAATGACAGCAGAGAGATGACAAACAGTGAGAGGACCAAGATCATTAACACACTCTTGCTGTCATTACACAGTCCTTACACCTTCAGCATTTGCATTCATACACACCTTTAATCTGTTGTTTGATCTTTTGATGTTTATGTTTTAGGTGTGTCTATATTTGGTTTACTAAACTGCTGTTTATGATCTTGAAGTCTTAACTGCTTCATCTCTGTCAGCCATGTTAGCTTATATTGCATACACCTTGAGTCAGCCTTTGAATGGTGGTCTAACAGCTGCATATCAAGTACATGACATTAGCAAGCTTTCATGCTTATAGTCATAATAATTTAATTGATTTCATTATCTTTTATCGGTATAAACGCATTCCTCACACACTTAAGCTCATTGCCTTGATCACAGTTTGACACTAAATATTTCACATGCATAGGAGCTGCTGTTCATGGTTTAATGCTTGTAGTTTAAATGCATACAAGTTGATGTTTATGGTGCTAATTGCTTTACTTTATTAACACTTGAGATGCTCACATAAACATTCATTTGACGCACCATATCTCCTCACAGCCTAGGTTGATATATTGCTGCACATGACACACACACTTTGGTTAGTAGTTTTGCTTGGGGTTTAAATTGTTACACACTTTGAATGCATGTGATAATACTGTTGTTCACGTGATGATGATTGCTTAGGGACCTATACAAATATTCTAATCTATTAATTCTTAAGCTCTCACACAAACATAACATATTGCTAAATCCCCTTAAGACTCATACATTCATGGTTTTAACATCTAATGCTCTTTAGGGTTCTAATCTTTTGCTTTGTTGCTAGCATATCACATAACACACATTGATAAATGGTTTAACCCTACATGTGATATTAGCCTAGATGTTCTAAAACACATATCTCATAGTGTTTATGATAACATGTGAATGGTTTAATTCTCATATAGCTCATAGTTCATTTTTCTTTTGAATGCTCTTACATATCCTAAACTCATTACAAGTAACCTACATCATCTACATGTTTATGGTTTAATCATCTAAATCCTTAGAAGCTCTATCTTTTGTTTCAAATTTCATTGCATGCTTATGGTTCATGGTACATAGATGAATATCTTCTAAAGCTCTCTTATGTGGTGATACGTTGATGGTTAAACATCGCTCATTATTGCTTTTATCTTTTACATGATGATGATGGTCAATTTTTTCATTTCAAGCGCACTGCTTTTGGACATATTTGCTCACCACCACGCTAAACAAGTAAAATAAAGTGCCTAAAACTTGTCTAAACTACACCCAACACACCTAAAGACCTGACCTGAGGGTCCCTAAACAATGTTTACTAGGTCTTTAACAACTTATTCTCACACCTAAAACGAGCGTAGAAGGACAGCTCTTTGGGACGTATGGGACCGCCCCATGATTTCATGGGGAGATCCTCCCTCCGACTACTTCTAGCTGTGGTGCTGAACTGCTGACCTTGGAAGCTAGGGTTGAGGTAAAAGCCCAAAGATCTGAGCACCTACTATTAATAAAGGAGTTGAGACACACATCTAGTTAGGGGTGGGAAATCTAAAAACGTTAAGAAAGTACATTAGCTGCATAGATCACACTTGTAGGCTACTGCTTGTGTGGGATAATATATCATTTTCATTGTTAGATAACACTACCACCGATAATTTCATTGATATATCTCTTGGTGCAACCAGCATTTTCTACGGTGATGTGATATCATTTACTTTTACCTAATATCTTGTTGATCAATTCATCATTGTTGTGGTGTGGATACCGCGTTTGAGTATCCCACTTGGGAAGCACCACTTGTTTCATCCTCAAGTGCTTGAGTGGGTGATGCTGAAGGCGGTCCAAGTAGAGTAAGTGCTGCTTGGGGCATGCCATCTCTAGGGTGTGAAATCTTTATCTTTCCTTGTATATCTTGTATCTATCTTGTATATTGTACTTCTTTTGTATATCTCATTGTTGTAACTTTGTATAATCTTGTAAGTAATTCTAATTGTGGGGTTTGGGGGTAGTTTGTTTTGATTCAATTGAAAAACATCTTGTAACGAACACCTACATCTAGTTGACCCCATTTGCCCAACTTTAGGCACTAGTCATTAGTTGACCTAGAGAAAGGGCAGCCTAACATTTAGGTTTAGATTCTTGTATTTGCATTGTAGTTGTCATATATAGGCTAGTTTTCCCATTGGCCTGTAATCAATTGAAACTAACTCCTAGACTTGTAATTTAAAATTAACTTAGTAACTTAGGGACAACTCCCCTGCTTCCCTAGGAGTAAGCCTAGATGGAAGAAGTTTCAGTCAAGGTGACATTGTGGACTTGGAACTTAGACTTTGTTTCTCCGAGGGCACACTAAGTGGGAGGGCACACTAAGTGAGCCGGACTTAGCTCACGCTTGCAAGGAGACAACATCTTGGCGCCGCTGTCGGGATGTTTCATTTATCCTTATCTAACCTAATATTCTTTTACTCTTTATTCTTTAAGAACTAAGTAATAAAACCTTAGAACTAATAATTATTTGAACCTTTATTGGCTAGCTTTGTGATTTTTTTCCAAGTGGCTAATTCCATTGAATAAATCTATCAAGTATACCGCAAGGAGTAATCCTTGTTGGCAGCTTTGAAATTTTTGGAGGAGAAGCACTCACTGCATCCAATACTTGTTCCTAACTTAACAATTTTAACCTTTGTTTTCTTTCTTGTTTTTGCTTTGTTTGATGCCCTGTTTGTCTGAAGTAAACTTTGTCATCTGGCGACTCAATTTTTAAAATAATTTGACACCATTTTTCAAGCAGGAATTCACGGCTTGTTTGTTTCATCTTGAACTTGAAAAAGCTTTTGGATGAAGTTAGCATGCTTTCCTTCTTGTTGGATCCTTAGTAATTTTGGGTCCCGAATTTTTTTTCAATGGGTGGTTTATGGAGTCCAATTGATTTTTCTTGTGAATTGTTGGTTACGGTATACCTGAAAATGCTACTGATAACATTCCCCGATGACCGCTACCATCCCCGGTGCTCATATCCGGTTTCACTAAGTATATCGAGAAGTGGTATGATCCACCTATTCATGAGGGTGTTCTAATGAAACTATTTTCCTTGACTCTTGTTGAGGAATATGATTATGATTGGTTTCATGATTCACCCGACAAGACATTCAAGACCATACAGATTTGCTGTATGCCTTCGAAACTGCTTAGCGAGTCGCCAGGTGGTTCACTTATGAATTGGTTGATAATTTTATAGAAACATGGAGGAATAAAAATCTTTCAAATATAGAGACAATCAATTCAGACATAGAGGTCGACGCCCATCAGATCCCATTGAGGGAATTTAATGAAATACTGTAACATACAACCGTGAAGAACCATAAGGAAATGTGAAATGAACAGCTTTTGGCCATAGAAGATCAATTGAGATCATGGAAGATGATTTCACAGTGACTTACATTGAATATTTAGACCCTCATGGACTTGAGCTTGATAAAGTGAAAAAGATAGGGAAGTCTATTTGGAAACTTCAGATGAATCCATAGATGAACTAGTCATCTATTTTGACGAGGTGAAGGAACTTTGAGTTAGAAAATGTTGAATATATATATCATTTGAGTTCCCACCCACCTCCGATGAACCAAGAGCTTTTGATGGATAACTTAGAAAATTTTGAAGAAACAGTATGATGGTTCCTCAGATGTGTTCTTTTCTCAAACTGTAAGATAAGTTAATGCACTATATGGAAACCAAGGCGCCTTCTTTATCAGTTCCATATCATTATGAGCATTGGTTGGCCTCCCACCTTGATATTCATGAGCAACAAAGTATTCGGAGTTTACACGGCTTGTCGTTTTCCAGTGTTTGGTTGAAGGGGAAGAAGGATGATGATTGTTGATCGTTCTTTCCTCACAAAAGTTCCAAGTTGATAAAACTTGGGAAGGTGTCTTCTGTAAGTCATCCCGACTCGATTGTTCGTGACACTTGTAGATCATTTCACCTATTCCATGTAAGTGGTCAGAACGTATATCTAACCCTTCCTTGCATTTTAATGTTGTATAATTTCATTCATTATGTTATTGCTGTAATTTAGAAATTTTTTCTTGTAGCATAGCCATGTTGTAATTTTATTGTTGCACTTTTTAGAAATTTCCATTATGTAAATGTTGTTTATATATTTGATTTCACTATTCGCTATGAGTGTATACTAATGTTAAACCTTTCGGGTGCCCGCATTGTGTGAGCATCACTTTTGTAGGTGCTGATTCTCGTATGATTTCCGCCAGAGGTCAACTCATTATATAATGAAGATTATCTATGTCAAGACAATAGGGTTCAACCTGGGTGTTTTTAAACACCAGAACTTAAATTTTTGTAAACTGGATGTCCGCGACCAGCGAGGGTATATAATGTAATAAGTCTGCATGGATCATAGTTAGGGTCAGGGTAAATTTGATGGCATACCGTGAGTTCCTTTTCATCGAGGGTTTTAATCTCTGTGGGTTAATGTGGCCTAACTAGTCAGCACTTCCCTGAGTTTTTCCCTCCCAGGCTACATCCAAAGTGGTGGAAGGCGCTCTGATGATCACGTACAATCAGTAACCTTGTAGGATTATTGTAAATGACCATGCAGTACATCTTAGAAAGTTTCGCGGAATCCATCGAGTCTAAGTTAGTTTTTTTAATTTCAATTAAATTTTAATCTAATTTAATTAATTCACTCATTTTGAGTTTAATGTTGTAAAAACTTCGCCTTTGGGAGAAAGATAGGGGTATTTGTGCTCAAATGAATGGAATAACACTCACACCCACCCACCAAGTTTCAGCTCACCGACTATTTTTAAGTGTCAAAGTCCACTTAGAGTCGCTAGGGCAAAAAAACAACAATTTTAATCAAGTAAGGTGATTTTTATTAAAAAATCACAAACTATTGTAATTTTTGAGTTAATGAGTGGATGTAAAGGTGGAAAGGGAAAGAAGACACCCTCCTAACCTACCCAACCCTCTTCCCAACCTTTTTCCCAACTTCTAATTTAACTTATTAATTGACTTTTTGACCATTTTCCTCTGCCCTAGGGGAAATTCGACCCACACTATCTAATTATTTAATTTAATCCTCTAAACGCCAAACAAGGCACCCACATGTGTGGCACGCCTTCCTAGACTCACTCTAGACCTAACCCCTACCAAAACCTAACTCTAAACCTTTTCTAACCTCTTACCCACCCTCTACATTCACTTTCACTACCTCCTAGGGAAAGTGACGTTTTTCTTTGGTGGAGGTTGTTGTGACTATTTGGGGCCCTCCTCATGAGTTATGACTTTGACCCCCCACTCTTAATTCTAGAATGGTCCCAATCAATTTTTCATTAATTCTCTTCCTTTCCTTCATTTTGACTATTTTTTGGGGTCTCTCCAAGAGGAGTTACACTCTTCTTGAAACTCCACAAATGATTTTCTAAAAATTATTTGACCTTCACCTTCCTTGGCACTTCAATCCTAAGGCCTCACAACTTTGCTTGATCCCAACACCTTCTTTAATTTTTCTACACCATAGATCTAGTTTTCAAACCCTAGATGGTGTGCTCCTCTTTCTGAGATTTTACCAATCTCTTCTTGAGATTTGCTCAATCTCTCTCAAACTAACACTTGGCATTG
>SNQJ01S0120784.1:0-16477 GCA_010110895.2 Picea sitchensis
CTCTTCACCATCCACATTGACCTTCTGTGTACATGACCACATATTTTATTCTCCTCACCTTGGTGTATCTAGTAATGTTCTAGTGCATTGAAAAATTTCAAGGATATATACTTTTGTAATTTGCATATTAGCCAAGGAATTTATCTTTTCCAATAACCTATATATTGATTATGGATTTATCTATATGAAAATTACCTACACATGATCCAAGGAAATCATAAGATTCAAAACAATTATAACTATATGTACAATGAAATTAAATCACATGTTTGAAAATTCTTCAACTAACCTTTCAATTATAAATTGTGACATATCTCATGTATTTCATGAGATCATATATAACCTATATTATGTTTTTATCAAAGTTTTTATATATTGATTATGGATTTATCTATATGAAAATTACCTACACATGATCCACGGAAATCATAAGATTCAAAACAATTATAACTATATGTACAATGAAATTAAATCACATGTATGAAAATTCTTCAACTAACCTTTCAATTATAAATTGTGACATATCTCATGTATTTCATGAGATCATATATAACCTATATTATGTTTTTATCAAAGTTATGAAGGAGATATAGAAGTAGAACATGCTCTAACATAGAAGGAATCATCTATTTTTTGTAAAATTTAAAATAATACCTAGTTTCTAAAATAAAAACAGTATGAGAATTTACCAAAACACCTTAATAAAGTTATGCCAATCATGAATTTTGCCCCACCAAATTCACCTTTGTTCATTAAGATAATAAATGAAATATTTTGCAACATTTCTTTGTTGTTATGTATATAACCATGGAATAATTGTTGGGTTCTTCATCACTAGAATATGAATCAAATTTATCATTATACAATTAGATTCTTGAATATCATTACAAGATTTTGCAATTTTGTCTTTGCTACTCCTTCCAAACATGATTCTCCATAATGTTTCTATATCATTCTTCCTGATATTAATACAAAATGAGTTACTTGTAGGTTGTTATAGTAGGGAAACCTAATAAATTGGATGGAGTATCTATTCATTCCTCATGCAATCCCATTAATGCATGAATGGACTTTATGAAACATAAAGGAAACAACAATCAAATATTACATATAGTAAAAATAACTGAATATTAATACAAGAACTATAAGGTTACATATGAGATGGAAACCAATTTCTTACATTGACGATTCTTATTATATTTCAATTTTCATAGTTGAGGTGTCATTCTTTGTGATGCTATTCTATTATTTTCCTTTTGATTAAAAATATATTCCTTTGTAGTTCTATATGTATGGTTCTTAGGGAGGAAGTTCCTATATTCATCAAACACATCCTTTCCTAATATTATTTAATCTCAAGATATCATTTTGATACCATATATTGGACAACCTTACTTTCAAAACCTACTATATATGAAATTATGTCAATAATAGTATATGGAGTAATTATTTAGAAAAATATACAAATAATTGATAAAATTATACATTGTTACAGTAAATTACTTTATTTACAACAAAAATGTGTTAGTTGTGGGGTATCATGAATTGGCCATGTAAGTATTCCATGGAATTGAAAATGTTTTTCCCTACAGGTTTGAAGATGTCATACATGGTGATGGAAATCCATAAATTTAAAAGTTTGTCAATACGAGGCTAAATATATACATCCATATATTTAACTTGGTACCTACCTAATTATTTGAAAATGCATATGTTTATTACTTTGCATATATAATAAATTATGTAAGAAACAAATAGCTAAAACAATCACTACCGACTTTGTATGCTCTCCTTTTATTTTAATTCAGGGAGGAAGATTATTGTTCATAACAAAAATAGGCCACACTGCGTAAATGGACCCAATCTCTCCAAATAGATTAACAACATTGAATGTGATTGAAATCCTAAAATTGAAATGTTCTTATTTAAAAACTAGTTATATTTCATCAATGTCCCTAAATGTAGTACCATTTGCAGGAATTTGTGAAAAAAACATCTTCACTTCTCTTCAATGAATGATAATCCATAAATTATAATATGTTTTTGCACCTAAACAATCCATGGAAATGTGGAATTTTGGGAATATGATGAAGAACCATGAGGGCACCTCGCCTATTACTTGATTGGTTTGGTATTTACTAATTCCACATTGAGGGAAATGCAAGTTTGTTGTATGTTGTCCATAATATATAATACGATAATTATGGCATGCATAAATTACTTGGTACTCCATTTCTATATATTTCATAACAAGAGACATTTTCCATTTGCACAAGGTAAAGTATTTGACAATGGTAGGAGAAAATCATCTAACAATATACAACACTCAAAAATAAATTATTGTAATGAATATTCATCAATATTGCATCATTTATACAATTAACACTAAAAAATAATCGATATTCATGTATGAACAATTATATTTCATAAATTAGGATCTATGTAACATAGGTTCTTTCCAAATTGTTTAATACCTTCAAGTTCAGCTACAAAAATAATAAGAGAGAGAAGATTGTAGTTGATCATCTACAAAAGAGTTTTCATGCCTTATTAGTTATAGGTAGATAATGACATGATCAATGTGATCATCCATTGGAGCAAAGGTTTCATGGATTAATTGATTCATTGTATCATTCTCAATTATATTAGTATCATGATTTTCTTCGATAGGATTAATTTCATCTCCATCTGCTCTGTCTCCATTATCTTGTTTACTAATATTTACTCTACAATTTGGAAAATCCTTAGGCAATTAAAGCTTAGGATTCCTTGTCTTTATAACTACCAACAATCAAATATTTTTAGTATATGTATCAAATATTAAAATGAAAAAAGCTTTTATAATACTAATAAAAACATGTAATGAATAACTTACCAATAGAAAATATATGTTTGTCCCCCTTTAAAGTTGCTATATTCCCTATAATTTGTTTTTAGCTAAATCCTTTAAAATTATTCTCCTTTTTAATACCTTTCACTTTTTGCAAGGGAAAACAAAATTACCATGACCATAATTCTCCTTTAGCCTAACAACAGTCCTCAAGGTTTCATCTTTTAAAGACATTGTTAACTATTTCAAGAAATTTCACTCAAAGAATATTAGTACAATTTAAGAATATATTCAAGCAACTCCACACATGCAATTAATTTTTTTTATACAAATTGCTTACTCGAAGAGAATTTTGAGAATTTTGATTATGTAGAGAATGCAAATATTGTAGGAAAAAATGGATGTTGAAAGTACTTAAAAAAATGTGTTTTTATAATTATTGAAAGTATGAAAAAAAAATGTTGTAAGCATAGAAAGCATCACATAATTCTTGTTGAAGGAAATGGTCCTCATTTTTTCCTCTTTTGATGAAACTGTTAACTACAATTACAAAAAGAATCATTGAAGTAATATTAGTACAATTTAGAATATATTCAAGGAACTCCACACATGGAATTTGATTTTTTTTTATAGAAATGCTTTATTCAAAGATAATTTGAATTATATAGAGAATGAAAAAACTTTGTAGGAAAAAATGGACATTGAAAGTGGTTATAAAACAATTTTTACAGTCTTTGAAAGTATTAAAAACAAATTATTACTTGCATCAAAAGAATTACATAAAATCGTTTCCCTATCACCTAGGGTTTAAATAGATTTTACAATGACGTCAATCTTTGGATGTTAATTTGATGTAGTCAAAGTTAACAAACTCAATTTAGTTGGCTATCTCAACAACTGGTTATTTGAACTTATGGATAAGTAGTTGGAATTTTGATATATTTTCATTGGAATTATAACATACAAGTATATCATCACCATTTTGATGTACAACTATATCCTCACAATTCCATCATATGTCAAGGGAAAAAAAACAAAAAAAACACTATATTTTCAATCATTTCAAACAAAATTTGTCATCATAGAGAATCATTTTCATCAATAGTAGAAAAAACGTTGAATTTCACACACAAATGTAGTGGTGGATTCCTATAATATTCCTTTAGGGCCTACAAAATAGGTTTTGTCCCCCAACCATGTCCATAACCCCCAAAATGTATACGTAGTTCTCAAAACTTTGTATTATTGACAATATCCACACTCAAAGGCTAAGGACATGCTCATAGAGGTGATGTCTAGTAGATATTAATTATGTACATAATGAAAACTTTGTAGGGAAAAATGGATGTGGAAAGAAAATAGAAAAGTGTTGTTACACTCATTAAAAGTATGAAAATAAATCTACTATAGATGTCAAAAGAATCACATAATTTTTTCCTTATCTCCTTGGGTTTAAATAGATTTTACAACTACATCAGATTTCTGACATTAGTTTGACATAGTCAAAGTTAATAATGCAATATCCCCAATTCTAATCCCCACAATCATAATGTAGATGTGCAAATATCAATTAGGTTTGTGAGCCGATATGTTTGGGAGGGATAGCTCATACATACAACCAATGATTATTATTTATTAATTATTTTAATGTAAAAAATACATAATTTAGACCTTGGCCATATTAATCTATATGAGCTATCCCTCCCAAACATATCATCTCACAAACCTAATTGATATTTTCACAATTACATTATAATTGTGGGGATTAGAATTGGGGATATTGCATTATTAACTTTGACTATGTCAAACTAATGTCAGAATTATGATGTAGTTGTAAAATCTATTTAAACCCAAGGAGATAAGGAAAAAATTATGTGATTCTTTTGACATCTATAGTAGATTTATTTTCATACTTTTTATGAGTGTAACAACACTTTTCTATTTTCTTTCCACACCCAATTTATGATAGCATGCGCTAAGTACAACTACATTTTGGGAAATGTGTGAGTCAAGCTTGCATGAGAAGAAAAGGAAATTTGAGTTCATTCTTGGGGCAGTTTTTCATGTACGTTTCGGAGAGCATGAGGAGGGGTGAGTGTTGAAAAAAGAGCACCATCCATGTTACACTTAAGGACAACCATTGTTGGAATGATTTACATGCTGAAAATGAGGTTGTAGGCATGTTATGAACGATGTGTTCCCGTGAGTGATATTTCTTGTTGAGGAAATGAATACAGAGTCTTGAGAAGGATGTGTGAAAATTCCTATAACATCAGAGAATTGCTAGAGTCCCAAATTGGAATAATTGCTAGCCAACTGAGTTTATTGGAGCTCTGAAGGGAAGTGGGAAGGCCTAAGGGACTATGTGTAGTGAAGGGGGATCCCATAACTCATATTTTGGGGGTTGAGGGGAAAGGGAGAGATTTTTTTTGAAAGGAGGAAACCCCATATGAATTGGTACTGAGAAGTATGTGCCCATTACAACTTATATCGCACTGAATATTAGAAGTCATCCAGTGTGCCTCAACTCAAACATATTGATTAGAGATAGAGAGGATTGGAATTCATTGTGGACTACAAATTGTTTTTTGGGCTACTAATTGTGGAGACTAGACATCCAAGAGGGACAAACCTCCTTGTGTACTCATAACCTCAGCTTAGGGGTGGCTTGTTGTTCAGATTTGGAACAAAAATCCTATGGATGGGAATATCGTCCCCTATACACAACCAATCAGTTCATGCTTTAAAGACAAGTTTTTGTTGTGTTTTAAATGATAATTCCATTGTGTATATGTTTAATTTTGAATGTTGTTTCTATGTTCTTGAAAGATTACAATCTGGTTTTTATATATGCTATTATTTGCATGAAATAGTCAACATGTTCCTGTTGTTAGTTGTGTTATGTCAAAACAAAAAAATTAAATGGGTTTAGTAGGTAGGGGTTCTTTACAAGTGACATAAGAACTATTGTCAGGAAGTTGGCTTAGGTTGATGGATTGTTGGTTTGGATTATTTCTTTTCATTGATGTCAACCCCTGGAGAGTGATGATTGTTGGTTTTCATTGATGTCAACCCTTGGAGAGTGATAATGTAGATTGATATCAACCCTTGGAAGTTGTTTAGTAGTGAATTTTGGTAGCATAAAGGCATGGATAAGGGACCCAAGTCTGTTTCAGGTATAATGTCATGGAGATTAGTGAATTTATAGGTAAGCCTATTTTATATGGATAGTACATGTCATTCGATTTCTGGTGATATGTGGAACTCCACATAACTCCTCACTGTTAGAGAGTTATGGTGACATCAAGTTGAAGAATCCTCATGAGTTATCTAGAATATCCTAGAAGGTCAAACAAGTCAAATTATTCTAGAAGATACTAGAAGAAGTTGACCAGTCAAGGTTTTTAGTCATGGGTTAAAGTGGTTGGAACAAGAAAACAATTAAAAATAAATTCGTTGCAACTAGAATTGGAGAGTTTACTATTTTTGGATAAAGTGGTTAAGTGAACAAAGTGGTTAAGTGGAAAAAGTGGCTAAGTGGACAAAGTTGGTTAAGTGGACAAAGTGGCTAAGTAGACAAAGTGGTTAAGTGGACAAAGTGGCTAAGTGGACAAAGTTGGTTAAGTGGACATAGTGGTTAAGTGGATACTTCTAGAGGAAGCTACTAGGAGAGTATAAATAAGAGAGAAAGGGTGTCCCATTAGTATCCATTGACAATATTGAATATCTACAAGTGACTAAGGTAACCAAAGGATATATAAGGAGAATTTCAGAGGGAAGGTGAAGTAAATAAGGCCAAAATTCAAGGGAGGATAAAGTCTATTGATGATGCTTTCTAAGGTATGTTATTTATAGGTCATCTAACCATTTTCAAAATAACTTTTTTTCTACAATAATTGAGACATCAAAATATGGAGGCTGTTGGGACAACATATCCAGGTAATTGTGATAAAAATTGCAATGTGTGGTTCATTGTATTTTGGGAGTTACACTCCATGGAAAATAGGGTTTGTGTCTAGTCCCGAAACTAGTCTAAAACAAGTGTTTCGGGTAAAACCGTCATAACTTCTTCATAACAGATCTAAATTTAGTAAGACAAAATGTATTGGTTAGAATATAGTATTCAGTATTTTTTGTACCATTTTAAGATCTATAAAACAAATATTCCATGTGGGGCATGCTCTACTAGTTCACTCTCTAGAATAATCCAGAATTCAGCAAGGTATGCCAATTTTACTATAACTCCTTTTTTGGGAGGTTCCAAGTAGTGAAACATGGAGGAATTGTAGATACGAAATTCAAGAACATTGTGTACCATTTTCATATCGTTATTCATTACAGGTACATAGTTATTATTGTTTCAAGTTAGGGTTGTTGACTAATCCAAAATTAGTCATGTGAGACTAAATTAAAGTTTGATGAAAATTCTAGTCTCTTGTTGTTAAAGTTAAGGAAGGCTTGGAGGTATGTGATCATATACACCAGGTCTTTTACAGAGTTACAAATAATATTTGGATGATGAAATTGATGAGGGATTTTGGTTGAGTTTGAGGTACATGTTGATGCATGGTTTAGGTTATTGGTATAGGTTGTTTGGTGCAGGTTGATTGGTACAGGTTGATAGTGGGATTGGTTGATTAAGTGACATTGACATATTGTCTACATTTTGCATTTATATTTTAGGGCGGTTGGATGGGGAAATGATAGGTGTATCCACCTTCCAATTGTAGATGGAGAACATAGGGGGTTGGAGCCTCCTTTTGTTTGTAGCCAGATAATTGGGGAGTTAGATCTTCCCCTAGGTTGTAGGCTAAAAAATTAGGGGGTCAGAACCTCCTTCCAGTTGTAGGTGGAGAATTTGAATTTGTTTCTTCCTTGAATGTAATTCTTGACATATAAGAAAAACGTTCGGTGGTTTTCTCTTGCATTGGGTTTCCACATAAATATTGGTGTATTTTGTATTGTGTGGATGTATTTGTTATTGTTTATTATGAACTAATGAATGTTAATGCTTATGATACAGTAATATATTGATGGTGAACAAATGAACATGGTTGAGTAAGTAAAATAATATATTTTGTGGTTTAAAGGATTAATAATTGGTATAATTTTTCATTACTGATTCACCCCCCCTCTTAGTAATACAACAACTGTAGGTTACAACACTGGGCCTACAGGGTTTGTTGTGTCTAGAAACATAGTTGATGTTGCATTTTAATTGGGGAAGAAATTTGGATTGAGAAAAGTTGTCGATGTTTGGGGTATTTTGGTTGAAATTGGCATGGGTATGTAGATATTTTGAATTCAACAAGTGGGTTTTGAACCTAGAGGTGGAAAATAGAGGACCTGTGGTAGTTGCACAGGTGATTGGGGGGGAATTTGAAGTTTGCATGTTAAAAAACCCCTCGAAATTAAATTATAGTGTTTGGTTTCTTTCTTTATGGGTCAAATTTAGTTTGGGAAGGATCGAATTCATCTTAGAAGGTGAGTTTGGAGTTTTCATGACAATTGTGACAAATGTGAAAAAAAATCGACTAAGTGTAGAAAATGATGGAGCCATTGATACACTGTGTATCGGTGAAGAAAGAAGATATTCAATGATACATCGGTGAAGAAAATAATTTCTCTGCCCGATGTATTGTTGGAAGAAAATATATTTTGGTCATTGAAAAAGGAAATTTCAGCGAGAAAAAACTCTGTCACCGATACACTGATGAAAAAAATAATTTTATCACCAACACATTGACAAGGAAGGAACTTGTGGAAATCACTGAAAAGAAGAAAATATATTTCAGTGGAAAAACAATTTCTTTCATTGATACACTATGTATCGATGAAGAAGGAAGATATTCATCGATACACCGATTAGGAAGAAACTAAGTTGCTAACGAAGGAAGCATTCCAGCTGAAAATGAGTTTTTGTTATTGAAACATCGATGAAAATATGAAGTTCTTTTTCCAATACATCAGAAAGAAAAAATTATTCATCATCGATACATCGAGAAAAGAAAAAAAAGTCGTCCATATAGCGAGTATTGATGAAGAATGCACATTTTCGTTAATATACTGGCAAGAAAAAAAATTGATACACTGGAAAAGGATGATTTTTTTAATCACCGATACATTGGTGAGAGGATATGGATTCATTGTTGATATGTCAAGAACAAGGGTGCATTTTTTGTCAATATACTTGTGAAAAGGAAATGATATCATTAGAGATAAAGGACTCTTATCGGCAAGAAAAATACATTCTTCATCAATATATTGGCAGGGAAAAAGCATCCAATGTCGATACACCAGTGGAACATGATATTTTGATCATCAATAAATTAAAAGGAAGGGAAAGAAAAGAAAAAAGATAGAATAAAGAGAGAAAGTTAGGAAGGAGGAAAATAAGAAAAGAGGAGGAAGAAAAGGGAAGGAGAAATAGCCCTTTTAACAAAAAGTCTCAAGCCTAAAACTTGTTTTGGCCATAATAGGATCATTTTAACTTGGATTTGGATGAAATTTTAGGTGTCTCTCCGCAATGATGAGGGATACAAGAATTCCAATGAGGGCCATAAACTAATTCTTCTTCTATTTTCTAGTAAACATGAAATAGTGACTTTTAAAGGTGTGGATCATGCTCGGTAATCAAGGCCTGGATAAGGGTGAAAATATTACAAATAGCTCAAAAATAAGGCATTAAGATACCCATTTGTCCTCCTAGTAGAATTCAAAAGGGTGTGGAGTGGAGATGCTAAAATAGGGAAAAATACACTATTTTTGGGTGCGTTAGGGGGATTTTTGGAAACTTCCAATGAATAAAAGGGACCCTAGATCACATATCTAGAAAATTTTATTAACTCAAATTTTTATCTACTCATCAATCCAAACAAATTTCTCTTGAGGGGATATTTTCCAGTTGATATGGATTTTATGAGAAAAAAGAAATGAATATAGATCTATATTGTTAAGAAAGAGGTACAATGAACAATAACAAAGATACAATAAAACTTGGCTTCTATTTAATAAATAAATATGTTGAAACTGTAAAATGCAGATGGAAACAAGCTTGCTAGAATGGTGGTAGCTTATCTCTGAGAAGATATGTGATAGTTTCACTCATTCGCAAGAAGATGATTACAATGAGGATCCAAAGGCCTTTTTACATCAAAAATGAATTCCAAAACCCTAGACATCCAAAAACCTAACCCTAGGAGAGAAAGCGCCAAAATTCATGTGGGCCCCATTGGGGTAAGTTGGTACATCAACTTCTCAGGGTCGTAACTTTTTCATATTATCTATGTTTTAGGCACACGATAGCCCAATGGAAAGGCCAAACTGAGGAGTACACATTCTGCTTTCAAACTCAAACTCTAATTATAGTGTGATTGTGGTAGGCCCAAAAAATGTTGTTTAGGGCCTCAAAATGGCCTCGAAAGTTTAGGACCCGAAAAGCTAGAAAACAATTCTCAAGATGAAAATTGAAACTGCCAAGATAACATATGTATGTGAACCAGATGGAATAGGTGGGTGGACACTGATATCCACTTGGATCAATCCTCCCACCTTAGGAAGAAATGGTTTCCATTACACTGATTTCCCTTATCAGATGAGGAAATTTATGTTCAATTTGGCCCTCGGTGAGCCACTTGCCTTGGTGCAAGATTTCCCTTCTTTGACAATACGATAAAGATTAAAATTCTATTGGTGAGTGCCCTTGACCTGTGTCCATTATATGATAATTAGATGAATGTTCCATGCAGTCAGGGTTGAGCTATGTTAGTGTCAATTGTTTTGCTACATCTGAGGTATCCAATAATGGTGAAAAGTATGACTGAGGGAGGTCCACATTAAACATTGGGTGAAATCGAAGGAAGGCGGGAATGTTGAGCTCAAAAGCATTATCACCCATGACGTTGTTGATGGTATAAGGTCCATAGTGGAGTGGATGAAGCTTCTGATAGGGTCCTGTAAGGAGTTCTTTCTGCAAGTGCAACCAAACTTTATATCCCACCTGAAACATGTGTGGCACCCAGTCTTGATCATGGCACTGCTTGTACTTGGAATTGAACTTCTGCAAAATATTATGAACTTGTTGGTGGATGTTATATATCCACTCAATGAACAAGATAGCTTTTTTGGCTTCAGTTTGAGCATGGGACGAGTCTTCCTGGGTGGCCGCAAGGGCTAGTGCAACATCCATGGGACCCAATGGTTGAAATACCAACCCCACCTGAAAGGAACTATGGCCAATTGAGCTATGTATGGATATATTGTAGTTGTGTTGAACATAGGGAAGACTCTCATCCCATCTGCGGGCATGCTTGGAATTTTATATGCTTAGGATATGCATGATCATCTGTTTGATGACCTCGGTTTGGACATCCATCTGGAGGTGGAAGGCAGTGAATTTGGTGAGCTTGGTGTCCAACAGTGACCAGAGACTCTACCAGAAGGTGTTGAGGAACCGAATATCCAAATATGATACGATGGTTTGTGGTATCCAAAAATGTACCCACACTCGTTCGAAGAATGTATTATCAAAGGCCTCAGTTTTGAAGCTCTTCTTGCAAGCAACCAGAATCCCCATTTTATAAAAACAATCAACCACCACAAAAGCACAGTAATTTCCCTTCTTGGTTGATAGAAGGATTGACATGTAGTCCATCAAGAAGGATTCACAAGGCCTTTCGGGAGTAGGCATAGGGGTCTATGTGCCTTGTTTCTTAATGGTTGGTTTGGCAATGATGCAAGTAGGTAGGACCTAATATACTTGTTTACATCATGTCATAGTTTCAACCAATAGAAATGTTGTTGCAACAATGCCACTATATTTTCTACGCCGAAGTCTCCTGCCACCCGACTTTACTAGGATTCCCAAATAATCTATGCTCATTCTCTTGATGGAACACATATATGGCCCAGATGGAACAACAACCCATCCTGAATATGTAAATTAGTGACAGTTGTGTTTTCACCCAACATTTGGTAGGTGGTAGTGAAGTCAGGATCTCTCTCATAGAGTTGGGTCCATCCATAGGTCCCATGGCTACAGGAGTTTATCACAATGGTGAGTGCTACAACTGGGAGGTGGTTGAGGCAATCAATGATGTGGTTGGTGCTTCCCATCTTATACTTGATGTTGATATGGAACTTTTGCAAGAATGTGGACCACTTCTGATGGAGGTCATTGTGCGATTTTCTCTATGTCTGCATGAAATGAAATTACTTATACTCGGTGTGGATGATTTTATCCTTCCTTAGAATGTAATGCCTCCACTGACGGCATGATTGCATAATGGAGTACATTTCTTTATCGTAAGTAGGGTACTTATGAACGACATCTGATAGTTTCTCACTATGATAGGCCATGGGGTGTCCATGTTGAGTGAGAACTACGCCCACAACATAATCTCAAGCATCTATCTCAATCTCAAAGGGTTGTTGTAGGTTGGGTAATGAGAGCAATGGGGTTGAGCACATGTGTTGCTTCAAATAATCGAACACTTTCTATTGTGGCAGGAACCACATTAAATTTCCCTTACCACTATCCATGGTTACTTGGTCGAGGGCCCAGGCAATATGGGAGAATCCCAACACGAACCTATGATAGAAATTGACAAGGCCTAAAAAGATCTGAAGCTCAGTGAGTGTGGTTGGGATTGGCTAGTCATGACTGACCTAGATATTGGTTGGATCCACATGCACCCCATGCTCATCAACAATTTAACCTAGGTACTAGACCTTGTCCATGCTGAAGGAGCATTTTTCCAAATTTTCATATAGCTTATGCTTTCGCAGAGTATGCAGAACCTGTTGAATATGCTGCAAGTGTTCCTCCCATTTATTATTGTAGATGAGGATGTCATCCAAATACACCACCACAAAAGAATTGGTGAAATGCCACAATATGTCATCCATTATCCTCATGAAATTTGTTGGGACATTATTCAAACCAAAG
Source organism: Picea sitchensis (assembly GCA_010110895.2). Lineage (NCBI taxonomy): Eukaryota > Viridiplantae > Streptophyta > Pinopsida > Pinales > Pinaceae > Picea > Picea sitchensis. The sequence continues at coordinate 12,777 of SNQJ01S0120784.1, forward strand.
GGCATGACCAACCATTCAAAAATGCCTTCTTTGGAATTGAAGGCAGTTTTCCATACATTTGTCTGCTCTATTGGGACCTGATGGTAGCCAAACTTAAGATCAATTGTACTGAAGTATTTGTCCCCCTTGAGCTGGTTAGGGTGATTATCGATCTAAGGAATCATGTATTGGTTACTTAATTTGATTTTATTTTGGTACCGATAAACGATATAGAGTCACCAGATCCCTTATTTCTTCCACAGAAGCATGATTAGGCTTCCACATAGTGATTATTTGGATCATATGTTCCCCTTTTGGATCAGTTCTTGGATCTAATGCTTGATCTCCTCATTTTCTAACTGAGAGAAGTGATATAATATCCCATTGTATAGCAGTGCATCAGGGGTTAGATCAATTGAATACTTGACCTGATAGTGTAGAGGTACCTCAATGGGTGAGGAGAAGATGTCTTTGTATTCTTCCACGACCTTATCCACTTGCTTCTACTACATGGAGAGATCAGTCGTGGAGGCCATGGATGTGGATACAACCTTCCACTCACTTTGAGAGGAAATCATGAAGAGGAAAAACTTCTTGGTCTAAGAGATGACCTTCCTGCATTGCTTGGTAGAGATCAAGGAAATGGAAGTAGGTGGGACTACCTCAGTTATCCTATCCAATTTCCTGTCCAAAGAAATAATAGCACTGCGAGGCATAGAATCATATACAAAATGAAATTTCCATAAATAAGGTTGGCCCAAAAGAACATCACAGACCTAAAGGGGAGAGACATCACACAATACCTCATATTTGAAAATATTGATGCCATAGGATAGGCGACACTGTTGTATGACGCTAATATTGCTTCCTTGGAGGATCCATTCGATGGTGTATGGTTGCGAGTATGACATTGTTGGAAGGACCACCCGCTTGATGAATTCCATTGAGATGAGGTTCTTATGGCTAATTCTATCAATGATGAAGTGCAGCGCAGTACCATTCACCCACATCTATGAATGAAAGAGGCACGCTTCTTCCTCTGGCTCATCAGGTTCACCAGTATGGATATTGGTCGTAGCAATAGTGGCACTCGGTTCCGCATCAATAATCCGTCTCCACTTTTCTAGTTCTGAGTCTAAGTCAGAACCTGCATTTAATTCAAAGGATTTCACCTCATCCAACAATTATTTCTTTGAGCATCACTCGATAGTGTTATTCTAGGGGATCTTACGGAAGTCGCACCACTTCCCAGTGTCTTTCTTCATCTTTCCATTGTCCTTATTTATTTTCAACTTAGACTGGTTGTCCTGAGGTTGTCCATATTTTCTATACCCTTTGTTCTATGAGTTGGGGCTTCCCTTGTTCTGATTCTACTGTGAGAGGTTCCCAGACCCAAATTATTGTGTCTTTTGTTTAATCTTCTGCTCGATTTTGACAGCATATCGATAGGTCGCTCCCAAGGATGAGATATCTAGAAAATCCATTTATTTCTGGATATATCTATGCAGATCACCATGGTACTTGAGCACCATATTTTTATTAGAATATTTGATTCCCAACTTGGTGTGCAAGGTATGGAATATATTTGTGAACTTTGAAACTGTTTGATCCCTTTCCTGCTGCAATGTGGTCCATCTTGTATACAAGTCATCATAACTTCCAACAGGGTATTATTGTTCCTTAATAACGTCCCCAAACGACTCCCAGGTGAGTGAGAATGTAAATAATTAGGGTTCCTCTATTTCCTTTTGATTACAAAAATTATCCCACCAATATTTGACATGTGGGACGGCTTTGACGAGCACAAATGTAATATTTTCTCTATTGAAAAAGTTATGGACATAAACAATACCCTTCTAGAAGATTCAAACATTTTTCTAAAGCATCTGCATCTATTTGACCTTCAAATATAGGAACATCAAAGTTGATATGTACCTTGAATGGGATCGTGCCTCTGCTCGAGGAAGATGTGTCGTTTGTTGGTAGTCGTCGAAGTATTTGAGCAAAACTATTCATCGTCTCATTCCTCGATTATGTGAGGGATTCCTCAAGAAACAGTTTGAAATGATCTCTTTTCCTATCATCTTTCTCTTCTCCTACCATGGAAGGTCTCTTGAGCGTGCAATATCTCTTTTCCTCAAGAGAAACAATCTCAAAACCCAACTCTTTCTACCCTGACCTCTTTAAGGACATGCACTAAGAACGACAAGGAGAAGACCACTCTAATACCATTGATCCATATTTTATGAGAAAAACGAATGGAATACATACATATTATTAACACATAGGTACAATGAACAATAACAAATACACATTAAAATTTGGCTTCTATTCAATAAAGAAATATGTTGAAACTGTAAAATGCAAACTTAAACAAGCTTGCTAGAATGGCAGTGGCTTATCTATGAGAAGAGATGTGATGCTTTATCTCATTCGCAAGAACATGATTACAATGAGACTCCAAAGGAATTTTTACATCAAACATGAATTCCAAAACCCTATACATCCAAAAACCTATCCCTAGGAGACGAAGAACCAAAATTCATATGGGCCCTATTGGGGTAAGTTGGTACATCAACTTCCTGGGGTCATAACCTTTTCATATAATCTTTGTTTTAGGCATACGATATCCCATTGGAAAGGTATATCTAATTACTAAAAATTATGACTTCACATTCTAACTTTGTCAATTGTGTGAAAGTGGCGGGCCCAAAAAACATTGTTTAGGGCCTCAAAATGGCCCCGGAAGTTTAGGACCTGAAAAGCTAGAAAAAAACCACCAAGATGAAAACTAAAAATGCCAAGATAACATATGTATGTGATCCAATTGGAATAGGTGGGTAGCCATCGATATGTTAGAAAAACAGGACCACAGAGCAATAAAATAAAACAAATACAGAAACAAAACACAGAAGACACACAATACAAGAGAGACACAGATTTACGTGGTTCACCCAGTGTGGGCTACGCCCACCAGAGAAATTGTCAGGTACTTCCTTTATTATTATCTAGCAAATGAAGGGATGCAACCTACAGCAAAACCCATTGTAACTTCCTCTTCTTTCTCTCACAGTATCCTCTCTCAGAATACAATATTCACAATCAACCATAGCTGCGATACATTTCCCTCATAAAAGAGGGTTGCCTTCTAGGGAAAAAAACCCTAACATAATCTCTACAGTTAGATCTATGACCTTATAATGAACGGTCTAGATTTACAATGAAATTACAATATACTTTTACAAGGCAATTTTTGCTTCTGGGGACGCTGCCATTAAACCCCCGTTGGGGGCCCGCTTGCCCTCAGACCCCGTAGAGGGGGTACCCCCCCTCTGCACTTCCCCGCGTGGAAGAGTGTACATACTTCTGGGGTGAAATACTTCATGGGGTATAAACACGGCTGAAATCAAGGACCTCTGAATCAGGAAGATAATCAGGCTCCACAACCAACAATCTCCCTCTTGGAGACTGATCTCAACAACTCTGTCGCTGTTGTATATGCTGGACTCTGAACCTTCTTGGACCTGGAAAATTTCTCATTTTCATCTTCATTCTTGAAGACCAACTGAAACTGATCAGGAACTCAGTTTCTCCCTGGTTACTCTCTTTGTTAACATGTCTGCAGGATTCTGGCTAGTGGGTGTCTTTTCCAGCTTCAATTGTCCATCCTCCAAGGCGGATCGTATGAAGTGGTACCTCAACTGTATATGCTTAGTCTTCGA
>SNQJ01S0120784.1:19798-33022 GCA_010110895.2 Picea sitchensis
CCCTCTCGAAGTGGACTGTAATTATTTATTTTTTATCATTTTTAAGGCATTGGATCATAACATTTGGTATCAAAGTTCATTGATGCTAGGGATTTGTTTCTCCAAGAAAGTCATCTTAGAAGTTTCGCTATAACGTTTTTTCCTAGGATGATTCATATCGTGAAACTTGGAGTTTATTTAGAGAACCTATCAAGGTATCTATGGTAAATATTATAGCTTCTAGATCATCATGCGTTTAGAGATACACCCTGTGGAGATAGGGTATCTGACTAGTCCTATTAACTAGTCTCAGACAGGTGTTCTGGGTAAAATCACCATATCTTATTCAGAGAGGAACCAAATTTAGTGAGACCAATTGCATTGGAAAGAGGACGTTTCTTAGTATTTATGGTACAATTTTAAAAACCAATATAAAAAATTATGTGTGTGGCACATTGTACAATTTATCTCTCGTGGAAAGGCTAAAAAATAAGCAAGGTGTGGGGAAGTTACCTTAACATCCACTTGACACATCCTATTTTGATCAAGCTCATGGCATTGAAGAGAGGACATATCATAGTACTACATGAAAAAATTTCAGACTCACAAGGGTCGAAATTTCATACCTACATCATAAGGAAGGTCGTCCAGGAGGACAAACTCCAAATTAAGGGTTTAAAAGTTATGTAACTTACAATTGGCATAACTTTTTATTTGAAGATTTGTTTCTGGTGATTCAAAATATGTGATAAAGATAGAATCTAGTAGTATTATTATTATTACTCTATATGGGTCCAAAGAAGGTGAAAAATCCAATTAAACCTCTAGAAGTCCCATCTATGACTCAAGAAGAAAATGAGGACATACATAATAGGTTGTCCAAATTGGAGGAACAACTTAATGATTTGAGTGACATGTCTAATAATTGGAAAACTTAGAAAGACAAATTCAATAATTATAAAGGAAGATGGATGAAAATAAAGAATAAATACAAAATTCCATGAAGGAAATGAAAAATTCTATGTCTTCCATGATCTTTCAAGCTCTAGATGAGAGACTCCATAAATGCGATATAAAAATGCAAGGAACTCGTGAAAATAAAAGTAGTATTCATGTTGAACAAACTACCAATAATAAGCCATTTTCAACTAGTGAATCTAACTATAATAGTGGATTTAATTATGGTGGGGGTCCTAAATTCAACTTTCCCAATATTGAATTAAATAAGTTTGATGGAATAGAGGTCTTTACCTGGGTGAACCAAATGGAGAAATATTTTGAACTACGTAATATTATGGATGATAAGAAAAGGATTCACATAACAACTTTGAAATTTGAGATAAAACCATATCAATGGTATCAATGGATAGTGAAAAGTCATCCCCCTCTTTATCATTATACTTGGGGTTTATTTACAAGAGAATTAGAAGCACAATATTGGAAATTGTGGTAACAAGACTACTTCAATCAATTGACAAGAATCAAGAACTTAGGTGATATTGAAGATTATAATTCAGAATTTCAGTTATTGTCCACAAGGGTGGATGACATAAGCGATAAACAATTGTTGGAAGCTTACATAGGTGGATTAAAACAAGACATCAAACATGAGATTTTCGTAATAAATCCTACAAATATTATGGAATCCATGCAAACTCATCTTCATATTCAAGACAAGAATGAGGCTACACACAAGTCTACCAGTGGAGCATACACAGGATGCAAAGATTGTTTTGGGGCTCATAAGACAATCGTACCTCAACCAACAAGGTTGACACCTCAACAAATGGATGAAAGAAGAGAAAATGGAATATGTTTCAATTGTGACAACAAGTACAATAAGGGGCATAAATGCAGTGAGAATAAATTATTCTATATAGACAATGAAGAGAAAGAAGATCAAGAATTGGAACCATCACAAGATCTAGAGCTAGAAGAGACTACTCCAAAAATATCTTATCATGCATTGGCCACCATCAATACTCCACAAACCCTCAAGATAGAAGGATATATAAAAAAATAAAAAGGTAAAAACATTAATTGATTCAAATAGTACCCATTACTTCATCAGTTTCAAACTAGCAAAAGATTTCAATTGCTTTTTATATCCAACACCAAAGTTCCAAGTAATGATTGCAGATGGAGGTACCATAAATTGTTCTAGGAAGTGCCATAGTATTAAAATCATTATGGGGGAGTATTTATTGGATAGTCCCATGATTTCCATCCAAATGGGTGGTGTTGATGTTGTACTAGGGGTCCAATGGTTACAATCATTGGGAACATTGACCTTTAATTTTCAATATATTTTCATGAGAGTCTCCTCAAAAGGAAAGGAAATTTATCTTACAGGTATCCAAAGGAAACCCTCTAAATTAATAATCTCTTGCAGCATGAAAAAATTACTCAAAAAGGGACACCATAGTGTAATTTCACAATTGAGATCAATAGATGTTCAAACATCTATATCCTATGCTCCAATGGATCTCTAAAAAGTTATCAGTAATCATTGCAAGGTATTTGGAGATATACCTAAGGGTCTTCCACCTATTGAATAGCATGACCATGATATTCATATGTGACCAAGAAGTGTAAATCCAATATTCCATGTTTCTTTCTTAAACAAGATAATCAGTGACAAGATCCTTATGCAAACTGTTAAGAAGATGTGAAATCGAGCAATTACCTAGTACCTAGTCAAATGTAATAACCTAGCAATAGAACATGAGACATGGGAAGATGATTTCTTCATGTAGAGATAGCCGCAGTTGTCAAGTGTTCAGGATAACACTTGTTTGAAGGGGAGGGTCATGCTAATCCCTAAAAAAATACCCATACAAATCCTCCATTTTACGTATAAAACCCCTTATTAAGCCCCTTATCAAATTATTACATTTCTTGTGTTATATTTTCATGTAGGCACTGAACCCCTTCATTGCACCCTTTCATTATATTTTTACCCTTTGTTTCCTATATATATACCAAATATACCTATCCTCAGGATCATCTTATCTCATCTCATATTGTATTTTTAAGTGCATATATTGTAAACGGAGGTTTCCCCCTCGAAGTGGACTGTAATTATTGATTATATTTATCATTTTTAAGGCGTTGGATCATAATCCCAATATCCTTTTTTGAAGGTAGAAATGTAGTGAAGGTTGCAAATCTTGATATAAGGGAGAATAAACAAGGATATTATGATGAAATTTCTAAGTCATCTCTATGTGCAAGCATAGGAATTCCTAGAAAAAGGGGTTGCTAGCTATGAATGGGAAAACTATGGTTGAAGTATCCAAGGGAAAGAAATAAAGTCGCTTCCTTTATCAGAGTGTGCAATGGATTCAAGGTACATGTAAAAATGATTCAAGGACAAGATAATACAAGTTTTTATTCACTTAAAGTGTCAATGGAGGAATGTATCATTCCATTGAGAGCAGTTGGTCCTGAATGGACAAGAAGAGCTTTGTGGGGAATCACTTAATGAAGTGAATATTAAGCAAAGCCATTGGAAATTTGGAGATAATGGAAAGCAATGCCATAATGATTATGGTTAAGGTGATTCAAGGATACTACAGTATTCAGATAATTTAATTTTATAAAGAACATCATTCTCTTGTGTTGAAGGCTTTCAACAAGGTAGCGTTAGAGCATGGTTTCCTAATTGGAGACAATAGCCAATATGAAATATTGGTTGGAATTGGAAAATGTCCAACTGGGACTTGGATAAAATAGGTTTAGATTCGGGAAAAGTAGTGCAAATATGAGTAGAATGATAGTGCACATGGATGCAAGAATATAGAAGGATTAAAGTATAGATACATGGAGCACAAGAAGATGAAAAAGATATGCAATGTAGCATGATGCATATAGTAAATATAGAATTCATGTGAATTGGTTGGCATGTTGATATTGAATGCTTGGTGCATTTTGATGTGCATTAGTGCATGCAGGAATACTTGGACATGCAAGTGGCATGTTCATAGACTAAGAATAGTCTATTGTTATATATGCAATATGATGCTATGATAATTAAATATGACTAATGATGGATTGTGTATCTAGAAAAAATGTTATGGCATGGATGAAAATGATGTTGATGATGATATTGGTGTATATGGAATCCATCCGTATAAAGATAAATGAGGATGGTAAGAGTGTTGATAAAGAGGTTGGTGAAGGGATCCTAGGAGATTACACAAAATGTTAGTTGATCATGTAGCATCAAGTAATTTGATAATAGCCATGGAGATAGGAATTTGGTTGTTTATGTTGCACAAATTGATGTACGGAATTGAGGTAAGAATCCCCTCTGTTTAAGTTCAATATTTGAATTGATATATAAAGTTATAAATCCTTGAAGATAAAAAATTGTGTTTAATGCTTGAATGCATTTACATAGAATCTAATGGTATGTTATGTTGTTATAAGGTGATAACCAGGTCAATTTAGGAGACATACTCCTACTATAGAAATGGATTCCAATAAAGATAGTCGCGTGTGTGGCCATGATGTGGTTGGATATGAAAGGGTTATATTTCCATACAAGTTCTTAATGGTCTTCCCCTGTATAACCGATGTTTGGATTGCAACCTCTTTGTCGACACTAAAGAACACTAAAGGATTGAATTCATGGTGTTGAGTGTATGGGTCGAAGAGGAAGGTATCAAAATAGTCTAACAAGTAATTGGGAAGAGTTTGGATGATATGTTGAGACATTGAATAGACCTTCCAACTCACCATGGTGGAATACATGACATACATATATGGTATTCAATAATCAATGCAAGGGGGCATTGTGTATATGTGGCCATGGGTATTGGCACATTGGTGTATCGATAACATTTGATTGCATTATGGTTGGGTATGCTAGATAATTCATGTGAAAGGAATGGTGATTTCATTCCATTTTATATGAATAATGGAAGTGATTGAATTTTTAGAGTGATATAATTATTAAATCACTTCATGGGATGATTGAAAATTTTGGAACAAGATGATAATGTGCATGAATACTCACAATCTATTTGGTTGAATAAAAGTTGAGGAAATTGTAGGAAAAATGGTCTTGGATATGGAAATGATGTAATCCCATAAAGAATATTGATGTGTACTACAACAAGGTCCAAACAAATAATGAGTAGAAAACTCATGTCTGGGAAATGTTGTGTTCCCTGTATAGAACAAATTTTGAAAATAAACAATTGAAATTGTTATGATGATATCTCATGATGACTATATGTGTGTACAGAGGAGATAATAGCCATTGAATTTGGAAATGCTTGGGAAGAATGATACTATTAGGACAATGGAAGCCTATGATTTCCATAGGTTACAAATTTCTAGTGGGAGTCTGGTTGTAAGTTGGTGGTCTCCTTGCATGCAAAATCCTTGGCAAGATGGATCGTCTAAGGGACTATGTAGTAGAAATGGAGATGTCTGATCCTAGAGGGTGAGTATAAAAAGGAAGAGGCCACTTAATAATTCATATGGCATGGTGTTTGTGATCATGTGGGTGTGTCAGATAAGAATAGTGACATGAGTTATTTCCCATGATAGCTTTGTGAAGCACAAGACAACCATACATATGAGTATTGGTTTACACTTGCAAACTTATTTTGAATAAATTATTATATTTTGGAGTTGAAAAATTATGTATGATAATGGGTATAATGGATGTAATTACTTCATGGATGTTATATGAATATATGGAGAATGAAGAAGTAAGTTGTCAGGCTTGTAGAAGAGGCAATTTTCAAGCTTGTAGAAGAAGCAAAGTAGGGCTAAAAATGCAATGTAGGAGACACATCTACAACTATTTGAAGATTTTGACATTCCATTATCATAGCTAGAGTTCCTAGAGCAATAAATCAAAGTCTTTATATCTGAACTTGCACTAGATCCCTATTGAGAAGTGGTATAGTTTGAGTGGTTTCTATGTAGAGAAGGGGGTACACTTCCTTGGGTTATGCAGGATGTGGGGAAAGAGAACTTGTTGGTTGGAATGGTTATGGGAATTGACAAATTATGAAATTGCTTGCAACTGGAATTCCTTGAGCCTCATCTATAAGACTTTGTAGTTTGTCTTTACTAGAGCCTTGGAGTAAAGTGATACATCTTGAGGGACTACGATGTAGAGAAGTGGGTACACTTCCTTGTGTTGTGCATGCCGAGGGAAAGAGATATTATAGGTTGAAAATGCTGCAAGATTTACTAATGTGTGAAACCATTATGTATGGTTTTGGGTCAAACTTCCTATGTATATATGTATTTTTGGGCTAGAGATCCTATGTTTATTTGTTTTGGGTAGAATATCCTATGTGTATTTATTTTGGGTCGAAGTTCTTGTGTGATATTAGGCCGAAAATCCTATATGTTGAGTAAAGGTTGGAGAGCCTAGCATTGTAATATGTATGTACACTTGTATGGTGTTCTACAGTGAGGACATTGCAAAAATAAGTGGGAGGGGATGCAATATCCCTAGTTATAATCCCCATAATTATAATGTAATTGTGAAAATATTAATTAGGTTGGTGATCTGGTATGTTTAGGTGGGATATCACGTATTGATTAATATGTCCAAGGGATGAAATATTTATTTTTTACATTAAAATAATTAGTAAATAATATGGCTATGATATGAACGAGATGGTAACAACAAGGGGATATGACTCCACAAGAGAGGGGACTAACGAGGGGTCCAAGGGGTCACCCGTTTATATTAATTCATTCAATTCATATTAGTATTTATCCACCTTTGAAATATCAAGAGAGATATTAAAGTGATGTAATAGTGGTAGGTGAGAAAGGTAAAATCACCTAATTTATGATAGCATGGGATACATACATCTAGATTTTGGGAAATGTTTGAGTCACACTTGCATGAGAAGAAAAGGAAATTCGAGTTCATTCTTGGGGTAGTTTTTCATGTTAGATTTGGAGACCATGAGGAGGGATGAGTTATGGGAAAAGAGAACCAACCATGTTATGTTTAAGGATAACCATTGTTGGTCTAATTTTCATGATGAAAATGAGGTTGTAGGCCTATTATCAAGGTTTTGTTCCTGTGAGTGACATTTCTTATTGAGGAAATGGCTCAAGATCCTTGAGAAGGTTGTGTGAAAACTACTAAAATAACATAGAATTCCTAGAGTCCCTAGATGGAATATTTCCTAGCCAACTAAGTGCCCCAGATCCCTTGAGGGAAGTGGAAAGGCCTGAGAGACTATGTGCATTGAAGGGGGATCCTATTCCTTGGGTTGTGTAGATTGAGGGGAAGGATATATCTAGAGGATTGGAATTTGTTGTGGAGTAGAACCTTGGTTTTGGGTTTTTGATTGTAGAGAGTGGATAGTCAAGAGGGATAGATCTCCTTGTGGACTCAAAACCTCAACTTAGGGGTGGCTTTCTGTTGAGATTTGGAAAAAAAATCCTATGGATGGGAGGATCATCCCTTGTACATAGTCATTTAGTTCAACAATTTAAAGATAATGTTTTTGTTGTGTTTTAGATGTTAATTCTCTTGTCTATATGTTTAATTTTTAATGCTATCGGTGCGTGTTTGAATGAATGCATTCTAGTTTTTATATATGTTACTATTTGCATGAAATAGTTAGCATGTGCCTGCCATAAGCTTTGTTGTGTCAAAACACAAATTTTAAGTGGGTTTAGAAAGAAATGGTTCTTTACAAATAAACTCAATTTATTTGACTATGTCAAGGACTTCTTAATGGTCATTTGGCCTCATGGATAAGTTCTTGAAATTACAATGTATTTTCATTGGAATTGTGACATACAAGTAGATGATCACAATTTTCATGTNAAAAAAAGATATGAAAATTTTCACCCAATTATATTACTGGATTCTTGTAATATTCATTTAATCCCCAAGGGTTATATTGTGTCCTCAAACCATGCTCAAAGCCTTGAAACTAATCTTGGTGCTGAAAAGTTTGTATTATTTCTGATATCCCCACTTCGACACTAATGACATGCCCGAGAGGTCATGTGTTGTAGATAAAGGAGTTCTTCTTGAACCAAGATGATTAGAATCTTCCTTTAGGGAATAAGGACTAATGCTTCTCCCTCAACCATGTCTAAGGGATGGAGACTCATATCTAGTATCCTAAACCTTCTAATGGAACCCATATCCCCACTTAGAGGAAAGGATAACCTTGAGAAGTCATGTGTGGTGGTTTTAGGTGTAGGACATGGCCATGAATTCCTAGAATCTTATTTAGGGACCTATCAAAACATTTCCTCCCTCAACCATGTTGAATTCCTCAATATTCATACCTGGTGCTCAAAATCACCTAATGACATACATAACCCCACTCAAAGTACAATTATACCCTTGGGAGGTGCTATTCGGTATATGAGTCATTTTTATTAGCTCTAAATACCTATAATAATCTCTTATGTCATATGTCTCAAGATGTTTTCATGAATCATGTCCTTGGGAAGTCATTTGTCATGGTTGAAAAAGTTGTTCTTTGACCTAGATGCCTAGAGTCATCCTTTAGAGATTAAGGTCTAGGTTTCATTTGTATACCATGTCAAGAACCCCAAGATCCATAACTAATATACAAATCCTTCTAATGTCATTGATATCTCCACTTAAAAGTGAAGAATACCTTTGGTAGGCCATGTATGGTGGTTTGAGGCATAGTTTTGGATCCTAGGTGAATAGAATATTCATTTATGTCATAAAGCCTAGGTTTCCCTTAACCATTTCAATGGCCCCAAAACCCATGTCCAATGCTCAAAACCTAATTATGACACTCGTATCCTCACTCATTGGCTAAGAATAGCCTCAAGAGGTCTTCTATGGTTTTCTAAGGAATCATTTTTAACCCTACATGCCTAGATGTTTCCTTAATTTCCTAAGGCTATATTTCCTCCCATGACCATCTATAGGGTGTTTATACCTATAACTAATGATAAAAGATTTCCAATTCCCCCCATATCCCTATTTTAAGGATAATGATCCCTTCAAGAGGTCATGTGTGTTTGTTTGATATTTGTACATAATTCTTTTCCTTGGATGTCTAAAATATTCCTTTAGTGACTAAGGTTTGGTTTCCTCCCTTAACCATGTTAAGGGTCATTGTACCCATCCCTAGTGATGAAAACCTCCTAATGGTGTTAATATCCACATACATAGGATTTTTTTTGAGGTCCCATATACCCATCCCTCATGATCAAAACCTCCTAATGTTGTCAATATCCACACACAGAGGCCATGGATAGTCTTAAAGGGAAATATGTGGTGATTTTAGGTCTTGTTGCAAGCCCTAGATGTAGAGAATATTCTTGTAAGGAATAAGGGAGAGTTTCCCATCCTCAATCATCTTTGGGACCCTAATATCAATACATAGTGCTCAAAATCTCATAATGTAATTGATATACATCAAATAATTTGACAAAAAAGTTACTAAGATTTATAAACAAATCATATTCAAATAATTCAATTTCAATTCAAAGAAATTTTATCACCAACTTCATAATTGTAATAAATTAAGATTGATTATCTATAATTAATTTTCAATAATAATTTTGTAATGAGCATTTATTTATTTAAAATGAGAATAATATAAAAAATAAATAATTGAATTGGAATATTTACATTTTAAACATTTATGTAATTTTGTGGTGACCATTTATTTCATTGAATAGTACAAAAAATAAATAATTGAATTAGGTTATTTACAGAACAACTATTTTTGAATTTGTTGTGTATATGATGCAAAGACTCATAGAATTTATTTATTTAAATAATATAAAAATAAATAAATTGAACAGGGTTATTTATAAAATTGTTATTATTATTATTAGTATTTAAGCTATGAGCCCTCATATCTAAATCCTACTTACACATATCAATATGGAATAGATATTTTTAGTACCACTTGATTGTACTTGCTAACTTAGCATGTACCATTTCTTATATGCTATTTCCAATAATGGTAATAGATGTCACCAACACTTTAACAACATAAAAGATAAATTGTGCTAATATCACCACTTTAACACCAAATAGTATAAGTGGAGTTAATACCACTACATTAACACCACATAATGTAAGTGGTGCTAAATTGTGGTAGTAGAAGATGTGTTTTCTTCATGTGATAATGGTTATGGTGCCATGAATGGAATATAACTCCTTTCTTTTTTTCCTTGAAAATATGATTCGAAGAGATTGAAGAATGGTATGTGTGTGGATTTGATGGTCACAGTATTTGCTTGATACTTATTTATTGCTGATGAACAACTTGAAAAATATATTTTCCTGAATGTCATATCAAGGATATAGCTTGAAATCTAAAACAAGGAAGTCCCTGGATGATCCAAATTATGCTGAGAACAAAATGAGATAAAAAGGAAAATATAGTTGAAACATAGAAATACAATGAAACCAAACTTATATTAATGAATATAATAGAAGAACATTGTAGAACAAAAACTGGCTAGAATGGGGTAGTATATCTCTGAAGAAAAAGAGATGTTGGCTATGCTTCATTCGCGACAATATTAAATCACACTCCATTGCATGCTTAAAGGACCTCCTTCACCTTGATTATATATGAGAGAGTGAGAGGAGAATAATTCCCATTATGAGTGTGGGGTAAATTGGTATAAGTTTACAAAATGCCATAGGAATGTAAAACACTAGGAATTCCCATGAGGTCATCCATCCATGTACTACTCTAGCCCAAGCGTGCTTAAATGCATAGTTCTAATGGGCTCTAGTGCATTAACATTGTAGGAATTTCATTACATTACAAATGGGGGTGGAATTACATTACATTGCCCATCAAAAGGGTGAATATAATGGTTTATCAAAACTACAGGCTCAAAAATTTTGATTCAATAGAAAAGGTGGATGGCCATCAATATCAACTTCGATCAATCATCCCCCCTTAGGAAGAAATGGTCCCCATTGCGTCAAGTTACCTAGGGATGTGGGGAAAATTTTGTTGAATCTAAACTTTGGTGAGCCACTTTCCTTGTTGAAGTAGTTTTCCCACTTGTACTGGCTTGTGGAAGGATATCATGAACTTGTTGGTGGAGGTGTTAGATCCATTCAAAAAATATGGTTGCATGATCTTCCTTGGTATACATGTGGGAGGACTTTGTCGGTGAAGATGCAACAAGAAGGTCAATATCAATGGGGGATAATGGTCGAAACCCCAAAAACACTAAGAAAGGGCCATGACAAATAGAGTTATGTTGAACATATGGAAGACTCTCATTCTATGGAAGGGAGTGTTTGTAGATTGGACTACTGAGTAAGGGAGCATCAAGAACTAATTCAATGGAATGTGGGATGTGGTAGTGTAGAGGAACCCCTGTAGGTGAAGCAAAAATATCTTCATGCTCCTCCACAATCTTGTCGACTTGATTCTATTTGATATAAAGGTCTTGGGTAAAGGATGTACTGGTCGTAGTGACCTTCTATTCACCTTCTGACTAGATCATGAATAGGGGGGAATTTTTGGTATGAGAGATTACTTTGCAGCATTTTTTTGTTGAGATCAATGAAGTGGAAGTAGTCAGAGCTACCTTTGGTACCCTGTAGAGATGATGTCCTAGAATAACAATGACACTATGGGACTGGAACTCATAGATAACATGATTTTTCCACATATATGGTTGTCCTAAAATAACATCAAAAAAATCAAGTGGATAAACAACACAGAGTACCTCATCCTTGAAGGGATTGTTGCCTTAGGATAAGCGACATTGTTGGATGATGTGGATGTCTCATCCCTAGCTCATCCATCGAATGGTGTATAGTTAGAGGTGTGACATCATTGATAGATTCAATCCCATGACAACCTCAGCTAAGATCAAATTTTTCTAATTCTCGTTGTCAAAAATGAAATGCAATGGGGTCCCCTTTACCCACATATACGAGTGGAAGAGGTTCTCCCCCTCCTGAAGCTCTTCCAGTTCTTCTAGTTGCATTTTTGTGTTAATCCCTAATATTGGCTCATTACCCCTTAATTGGGGCATATCGTATTAGTAATGTTATTTTATTTATGTCGGCTTTAGGCCATTAGTTGTAATTATACCTCCTAGTCTCCTATATATACCAAGGATACATTTTCATTTTGAATCATCTTGTACTTGACATTTAAGTGGGGTAAAAGGAGGTTTCCCCCTCGAAGAGGCTTATTATGTGAAATTATCTCTTTTTCAAGGCATTGAGTACTTTTCCTGAGGATTTTCTATTCTATATTGATGTTTGGTTCTTAGCATATGGTATCAGAGCTCAAGATCTTGGGGTTTCGCTGCTACATCTGAGACATCGTGGAATTTTCACTATAACTTGTCTTATACAATGTTTCAGAAGGAACGGATTGGAGGATATTTATTAGGCGGATCAATGTACGTTGGGGTCAAAATTCATCTCCTGAGGCCTTATACTTTAGGAGATATAGCTTGTACAAGATAGGGTTCTGGAATCATCCTGAAATGAGTCATTGCGGAATTTTCGCTATAAATTTTTTTTTGTAACGTTTCAGACCCTGAACTCTAGAGGCCATTTACAGAAATTAGTAAGGTATCTATGGTAAAAACTTTATTTTCTGGGTCATCTCAAATTTGTAAATAAACCTTGTGTAAGATAGGGTATCTGACTAGTCCTATTGACTAGTCTCAAGAAGGTGTTCCAGGTAAAACAATCATAACTTCTTGCTAGAGTATCCAAATTGAGTGGGACTGGTTTCATTTGATCGTGGACAGTCTGTAGTATTTTGGGTGCGAGTTTTAGAATTTTCTATCAATTATTTTGTTCGAGGAATGCTATACAATTGAGATCTCATGGAAAGGACAAAAATTGACAAGTTGTGAGGAAGTTATCGTAAATTCCACTTGGCACATCCAATTTTGATAAGATATGTGGCATTACAGAGAAGAAATATCAGAGAACTACCTAAAAGAAATTTTCATACCCAAAAGGGCCGAAACGTGGGAGATATAATAGAATAAATATTGTTTAGCATAAGCGCCTCAAAATCAAGATTCAAAAGTGATACTTGGCCAACATGCCACCAAAAAAGGGACCTTCTACACCAAATAAGCCTCCAGAAAATCCTAATTGGACTCTTGATGAAAGTGAAGAAATGTGTAGGGACATAAATAAACTACATAAGAAGATGGATTCAATGGAAGCTAAGTTGGATACTAATATGGATTCAATGGAAGCTAAGTTGATGGATTCAATAGAAGCTAAGTTGGATA
>SNQJ01S0120785.1:7838-18653 GCA_010110895.2 Picea sitchensis
ATCTCCAACAACATCATTTCAGTGTGAGGGAAAGCTAACACGTGTTACCTTTCCCTCTTGCACAAGCACAAATGCATATCAAATAACATCATTCAACCATGGGGGAAAGATAGCATGTGCTAGCTTTCCCTCCTTCACAACCAAAATTTCATCTCGAACAATATCATTGCAACATTGGGGAAAGCTAGCACGTGCTAGCTTTCTGTCTTGCACAAGCACAATCATTTCTTGAACAACATCATTCCACTATGGGGGAAAGCTAGCACATGTTAGATTTCCCTCTTTCACAAACACAAGTGCATATGAATAACATCATTCCATCGTGGGGAAAAACTAGCACGTGTTAGCTTTCCCTCCTTCACAAGCACAAGTTCATCTCAAACAACATCATTTCATCGTGGGGGAAAGCTAGCACATTCTATTGCAGAGCACAAGCCCATCTCCAATAACATCATTCCAACATCAGGGAAAGCTAGCACATGCTATCTTTCCATATTGAAAAAGTGCAAGCAAATCTCGAACAACATCATTTCACTGTGGGGGAAAGCTAGCGCGTGCTAGCTTTCCCTTTTGCACAAGAACACATGCATCTCCAACAACATCATTCCACCATGTAGAAAGTTAGTGCATGCTAGCTTTTTGTCTTGTGCAAGCACAAATTCATCTCGAACAACATCATTCACTTTGGGGGTAGCTAGTGTGTGTTAGATTTTCATCTTCCACAAGTGCATCTCGAATAACATCATTTCATTATGGGGGAAAGTTATCACATGATAGCTTTCTCTCTCACACAAGCACAAGCACATCTCAAACAACATCATTCCACTGTGGGGGAAGGATAGTACATGCTAGCTTTCCCTCTTGCACAAGCATAAGTGAATATCAAATAACATCATTCCACCGTGGGGTAAAGTTAGCACGTGCTATATTTCCCTCCCTCACAAGCACAAGTTCATCTTGAACAACATCATTCCACCATTTGGGAAAGCTAGCACGTGATAGCTTTCCGTCTTGCACAAGCATAAGTGCATATTGAATAAAATCATTCCACCATGTGGGAAAGCTAGCGCGTGCTAGCTTTCACTCCTTCACAAGCACAAGTTCATTTCAAACAACATCTTTCCACCATGGGGGAAAGCTAGCGCATGCTAGATTTCCCTCTTGTAGAAGCACAAACACATCTCAAACAACATTATTCCATCATTCAAAAAAGATAGTGCATGCTAGATTTCCCTCTTGCAAAAGCACAAGTGCATCTCGAACAACATCATTCCACTATGGGGAAAAGCTAGCACGAGCAAGATTTCCCTTTTGCACAAGCACAAATGCATATCCAACAACATCATTCCACCATGTGGAAAGTTAGCGCGTGCTAGATTTTCATCTTGCACAAGCACAAGCGCATCTCAAACAACATCATTTCACTGTCAGGGAAATCTAGTGTGTGCTAGCTTTCTATATTGCACGAGTGCATCTCAAACAACATCATCCCATTGAAGGGAAAAGCTAGCGCGTGCTAGCTTTCTCAAACAACAGCATCCCACTGAATGGGAAAGCTAGTGCGTGCTAGAATTCTCTCTTGCACATGCACAAGCACATCTCGAACAACATCATTCCACCATGGGGGAAAGCTATGCTATTTTTCACTCTTGTACAAACAAAAGTGCATATCAAATAACATCATTCCACCGTGGGGGAAAGTTATCACATGCTAGCTTTCCCTCCTTCACAAGCACAATTTCATCTTGAACAACATCATTCCACCATTGGGGAAAGCTAGTGCGTGCTAGTTTTTCATCTTTCACAAGCACAAGCGTTTCTCAAACAACATCATTCCATCGTGGGGGAAAGATAGTGCATGCTAGCTTTCCCTCTTTCACAAACACAAGTGCATATCGAATAGCACCATTCCATTGTGGGGGGGGAACTAGCGTGTGCTAGCTTTCCATCCTTCACAAGCGCAAGTTCATTTTGAACAACATCATTCCACTATGGGAGAAACCTAGTGCATGCTAGTTTCCCCTCTTGCAAAAGCATAAGCACATCTCAAACAACACCATTACAACGTCAGGAAACGCTAACGCATGCTAGATTTCTTGCTTGCAAAATCACAAGCACAAGCACATCCCCAACAACATCATTCAACTGTAGGGAAAGCTAGGGTATGCTAGCTTTCTATCTTGCACAAGCACATCTCGAACAACATCATTCCATTGTAGGGGAAATTTAGTGTGTGCTAAATTTCTCTCTTGCACAAACACATCTCGAATAACATCATTCCACCATCAAGATAAGCTAATGGATGCTAGCTTTCCTTCTTGCACAAGCATAAGTGGATATCGAATAACATCATTCAATTGTGGGGGAAAGCTAGAAGATGTTAACTTTCCCTCCTTCAGAAGCACAAGTTCATCTCAAATACATCATTCCACCATCTAGGAAAGTTAGCGTGTGCTAGCTTTCTGTCTAGCATAAGCATAAGCGTTTCTCGAACACCATTCCACTGGAGGAAAGCTAGTGCATGCTAGATTTCCCTCTTGCACAAGTACAAGTGCATATTGAATAACATCATTCCATCGTAGGGGAAAGCTAGTGTGTGCTAGCTTTCCCTTCTTCACAGGCACAAGTTCATCTCGAACAACATCATTCCACCATGGGGGAAAGCTAGCCATGCTAACTTTCCCTCTTGCAAAAAAAAAAGTGTATCTCAAACAACATCATTTCATTGTCGGGGAAAGCTAGGGCGTGCTAGCTTTCCCTCCTGCAAAAGCACAAGTGCATCTCGAACAACATCATTTCACTATGGGGGAAAGCTAACGCATACTAGCTTTCCCTTTTGCACAAGCACAAACACATCTCCAACAACATCGTTCCACCGTGTGGAAAGATATCACTTGCTAGCTTTCAGTCTTGTGCAAGCACAAGTGCATCTCAAAGAACATCTTTATTGACTGTAGCTTCCTCAAAAAAATATGGTAGTAAATAAAGAGGGGAAAATTTATAGCAAAGCATAAGCCCATAGAACTATAATACAATATTTAAGTAATGGAAAACTCTTTGCCCCTTCTCGCTGAGTGATAAGTCAATATTGTCAAAATTCTAGAGTTTTCTTCCAACCTACATCCTTCGGTAGGTTTTGGTTGCTCATAATATTAAAATATTTAAAGGAAAATTCCCATCTCCTTAGATAGCTATCACCTCTACTTCTTCCCTTTTAAAAGAATCAATGGTAGTTGATTTTTCAAATATTAATATCCAAAGCTCACTCCCAAAGAAATTAGGTGGCTAAAATTCTTAAATTTGTGAAACTGGTTCAAAACAGTGAACCCCTAGGCAAAGAAAGATCCCCTGAGGGATGTCCCTATAGGCTCATCCCAGTGAAAGAAAACATTAGTGTCTGGATCTTGAGACAGAAAAAAAACATTTTTCCTTTTTGGTGGGGCTTCTAAGGCTAATCCAAGGAACACAATCCACTTGGGGAGGGATGTTGATGGGAGACTGACATTCAAATTTGCATGGGGTCTACTATATGTAAAAAATGACATTGAAGATTCCTTCTTCATGCCTTAACCTTTGGACATATCATTTCAGTTGATGACTCTTTCCTTGTCATACAATTATTCTCAGGAACAATATTAGCCTTGAACTTGCAACTCCAGAAACTATGTGAGAGGGTCATGGAAGCAATAGAGATTCACAGATGTTCAACGTTCACATGTGTTGAGAAAACATAATGAGCCGAAATACTCTCTTTCCAATGAGGTCTCAGAGCTATCAAAAAGAAGAATGATTTGGTTCAAAGGAGAGAGGATGATTGAAATATCTCACTCTTATGATCATATATTGTGACATATGTCTTGTACATATCTTTGCCACAAAATCATGTCCTATACATCTCTCTACCACAAAAGTCAGAGCTTCAAATGACCCCTCTAATGGTGGATAATTTTTTTACCTATAACAGATCCTATTAGTCTTGTGCACTGCTTTTTTCATATAATAGTTTAGTGACCACAACACATCTATCAATGTATTTCTGTACTCAACTGGCATGTTTCACCTTGTATGTGAGAGCTTTTCAATGATTCCATCAACCAACTTTAGATGGAGATGGGGATAAAACGAGAATCTTTTTTCTAAAAAAGGGGCCACCTTGATATAGGCATGGCTAGTGTATTCGTCTTTTCTACAAATTAATATATAACTTCCTTGTTACTGTTAAAAATAATAAGAGCCAAATCTCTTCTTAGGGAGATGGAAAATGCCAAGTTACAACAAATTAATAGAAATTCAATTATGCAGGAAACCAGAGTGCCAACAAAGGATCTGAGCTTGAAGAAGAAACCATCAAGATTCAATTGATAGTTGATAGAATAGAACCCTTCAAGGTTCATCCTCCATGAAGAAATGGATAAGGAGTAGAGTATAAGTGTTTTCTAAAGGTGTAAAACCCTAGGAAGTTGTATCCCTCCTCGTGGACATTAGTGTCAAATTTCTCAAAATAGGTGAGGTAGACATGGTCACTGGCACTATGGACAGAAATGTAGAAAAATCCATTGTCATTAACATCAACAGTGACAGTGAGGTCGATATTCAAGTACCCCCTCATGTTTTGTTTACTGCATCTTGATGTCTTTGGTGAAAATGTAATAGTTGTGCCTCTCTGTAGGAAAGGATTTAGTCGTAAAAGTAGTGATTGGGTTTTCATCACAAAGACTACACAAATTTTGTATCCTATAGCAAAGAGTCATAGGCCTTAAATTTATGAATAAAATCTAGAGCCACGTTGAGGGTTGATTTGGCTTGTTTCCCTGGTTACTTGTAAGTAAGCTTTGTTTTGAATTCAAGTCACAGAAGTTTTTCTTGTGAAGGATTGAGATTAATGTGATGAATGATTAATTGCCCATATTTAGAGATGCCTTCTTAAACAAGTGATCTAGTTTACAGATTAATAGAGGGTGCCTTGTAGAAGCTAGCCATCTATTGGGGTGTTGTTGAAGAAGACTAGACTACCAGCAATGAAATATTATAGGAGGATGCTGCATTTCCTACCAAGAAATCTTATTTTCAATCTCCAAAATATTATAATCTTAGACCACTACAGAGTGCCTTTTCCCAACAATGGATTACTTGCCTTTTGTGAGTTCTTTTTATTTATGTTTTTAACAAAGGTTGGACACCCATTTTAACCTGATTCTGGGCGCTATTAAAGGATATTTTCAGCATCTATGGCATCCAAAATTGACCTCAGGCAAGGATTTTCTATGAAGGGTAAATTCAGCATGATATATATCTAATCTTGGCTAAATAATGGCACCTTCATTGAAGCTGTTTTCATGTTGCTTGTGGGATGGAATGCTTACCTTCAAGAGTTATCTTGTGCCTAGAATATGTTAAGCATCTAACCATTACCAATCTAAATGATATTGAAGCTGCAAAACAAAAGAGAAAAAGATGAGGACTAAAATTGGCCAAGGTTATTCTGCATCTTGTCTATGTCCAATCATTCAAACCACTACTTCTACCATCCTACATCTCCCTCCTTTTCCCTCACACCTAAACCAACAAATTTTCCTAATATTGGCAAAGGTTATATATATAGATTTTTGTCTCCCTGTACTACACCTGAAACTCAGTATAGCCTAGGAAGCATAGACACAGATGATACATGTCCACCAACAAGCTGAGAGGGCTTTAGGAAAATTTTGGTTTAATTAAAGACCTGTATTTTGATGTTTACTAGATCCCCATATTGGCAGGTCATGGTTGGTGTTATTGCAACTAATAGGCAAATTTTCAGATTCCTTAGTTCTAAAGAATTTACAAGTATGATTTTGATAGAGGTTGTCCAGACTGTGGTTAAAATCCTTACTAAGCATTGTTCTTGAACAAAGACAGGTTGCCCCATTATTTCCAAAGGTCAGGATGATGGGAAAAATAGAACATTGTTGAATTTCCTTATCGGTTGCCCTAAGGGAGCAATGTTTCTTCAATCTTTTGATTCTTCCGACCATGTAAAAGAAATTCTTAAATGCTCACTGACTTGTTGAGTCAGCATTGGAGGTGAAGAAGGAACATGTCCAAATTGTGATGGACAATGCTTCAAATTGTATCACTGATGGAAGAGTTATAATAGAGAGACCGTTAGATATTATAATTTATGTTGCACTTTATTCCCAAAGAAAACAATGGTTTTTGTATTTTGCATCAATGTGCACATTTATAAATATTGAAAAGGTGTAGTGTGGGTTATTTTACACAGCTTAATGCAGGACTATTATAATTGTTAAACTTCATTAGTGCTATATTGAAGTATGCATTAGAATATTGGTGAGTGTCATTATAAACTGTATGTGTGACCTAAGTAATCTAGCATTCACAAAGGCAGGTAACTTTTCAAAGGTTGCTAATCCATGTGCATATGCATTCTCATTTTCATTCACAAGTTACAGTCCTGTATGTATGAATATGTAAAAAGAATTTTGTTTCCTATGTAAATTACAATTCTTGAGGACAACTGAATCTCTATTTTATGTTTTGCTAGGATAATGTTGTATTTGATATTTGTAGACCTCTCTTTAAGACATTTGCGGCATTTGAAAATGATCTAGAAAAGGAGGACAACCTTGAGAATCTAATAAATAATCAATTTGTTGCCTTACAAAAGGCTTTGGGAATACCTAATGACAGTGAAAGGAGGAAAATGCTAGGAAGGTATTTAACCTTTATAGAATTGAGTGACTTGGTCATTACACATTAGATACAGTACCTGAAAATTTTCCATCAACATGAGGTTGTTTAGATGGCCTGGAGATGTATCAATACCAAAGGCTCTTGATCCACTCCTTGTCCTCATTTTCATTCTGCATTTTGACCAAGTTATTTATCCTTTCTTAGAGAAGCATGGAGTTGCTATGAAAGCAATAAGAAGGTTGATTTTGGGCATGTTGCTATCTTCTATTGCATTTTTTTTTATATCAGGGTTGCTCCAGTTAACAATTGATAAGAGAATCACTTCAGGATCCATCACATCTTATATTAACATTATCTCAGATTCCAAGCTTGAGAATTAGGATAATTTGGGATTGTTCAACCTTGCTTACCAAAATGAAAAGGAAAAGAAAATATCAATTCTTTGGCAGGTACCTCAGTATGTAATACTGACAACAACATAAATAATATCCATGGTCACTGGATTGAAATTTTCTTATTTGCAAGCCCCTATTTCTATGAAGTCAGTTGTTCAAAAAATCTAGCATTTGACATCTGCTGAAGGTGATATGCTCACAATTTTAGTTGTGGGTATCATTGGGAACCAACTATCAACAACAAAGAGTTCATTTTTATTTGTAGTAGAAGGAATTATTGTGATGGTGTTCATGATATGGCTAAGTGCACGTTTCAAAAATGCACATAACCCCAATGTTGAAGAACACAGTGTCACTGCTAATTCATAAGTTTGATTCCAGCATGTTGGAACGAGTAAGTCCTACTTGTCTTATAACTTTATTTGTGAAACTTAACATGTCTGCATGCTTTTCTCAACCAACATTCGACCAAGTTTTCCTCGAAGTCCCTATTTAGGTTCTCGGCTGAATAGAGATAAAAAAAAATCATGTTTAAAAGAGATCAGAATGCAAGACCATCCTTGATCCTGCATATTGCTCACAATGTTGTGACTTTGGTTTATATTATGACCATATTTTACCTTACTTAAGGGAAGGAAGGTGTTAACCTCATATAGTTTCCATGGTGTTTAGGCTAAAAGTTTACAAATGATGCCTAAACAATGTACAGAGCCAAAACCAACTTTATTGAGCAAATTGGTAATATCATATCTACAACATCGTTTCTCTTTGGCAAGAGATGCCAACTTGATACCCACAAATTCCATGGAAATGAAATTTTCATCACCAATTATAAAAGTGTGATATGAAGTGCTCTTCAGGAACATCAACGAAATGCAGATAATTGGATTGATTTTGGCTAAGAATTTCCTAGTTTGAATCGATTATGTTTGTTTCCATCATGTATGAGATGTTGGAGTCTTTTCAAGATCCTGTTGTTCACCCTTTGGTTTAATTGAGTGTGCAAGAAAATAGGACTAAGGAGCTGTCTGATTGGAATTTTTGGAGTTATCATTTAACCCAGAGACATAAAGGATTAGTGAGTTCCCCTAATATTCAAGATTTAGATATTGTAAGAAATGTTGTCATCATTGCTATGTTCACAAAAGATGCATTTTTTAAACTCAACGTTGGCAATGGACGTTAAAGATAAAATAATCAATCATGTTGAGGAACTAGACTCCAAAATATTTATACAAGTGGATCCCTATACTTTGATTTATATTTCAAGCAGAGTGGCCAAATATTTTGACAAAGGATTATATTAAGCATGTCCTGTTGACAATCTGTGTGTGTCCTCCAACATTTGGCCATCATTGTTTTGATTTATTGAGGTCCTAGAATAAATTTCCGCTGGGCTTTGGAGCTTGGATTCTTTGTTCCTCCTCTATCATTTAATTTTCTGCTGGTTACATATAAATTGACCAAAATCTTTGATAACAAAATTCTTCATCAACATGGGTGATATACTTTCCTCTTTTCAATTACATGATACTTTCATGTTGGGGTCAATTCTAGATAAGAGTTTACTAAATTTCACAGTTTGCAAAATCAAAACCTTACAAGAAAACCAAATTGCAATTTCTCCACTGCCAGGCAATGTCCTCTCTCTTGGTGGTGATCACAGGTCACAGGAAAATACTAATTCAGACAATGCTCCAAGTTGTCTCCATGGATTTCTTGTACCCAAAATTTAGCAATTCATATTTGAATGCACAGCCAGAAAGCATATTTGGTCTTTGTATTATTTCTGACCAACTTTCACTAATTACATCGCCTATTAGATCAGACAAATCTGAAGAGAGATCTTTCCTTGGTTTCGGTCTTATGCATTTAAGAGGAACATGTGATCTTGTATCACAACAATATCAAGCTTCAAGGAAGCACACTAAGAGGAGACCAAAGAGTGAAGTTTCTTTTCGGTTTATTACTAACTTTATAACACCATCTCACTATTCAAATTTGGAATATCGAAAGAGTGTTGAATATACTTACATAAGATTTTTGTATTTTGTGCATTGTATCCTTTTCATATGGATGTTCATTTTTCTCAATGCCTTTGTGCATTTGTTTAAAGAAATCCATTCCT
Source organism: Picea sitchensis (assembly GCA_010110895.2). Taxonomy (NCBI): domain Eukaryota; kingdom Viridiplantae; phylum Streptophyta; class Pinopsida; order Pinales; family Pinaceae; genus Picea; species Picea sitchensis. The sequence goes on from SNQJ01S0120785.1 coordinate 17,055, forward strand.
TTAAAGCTTGTTGAATATATTTAGTAGGGTGGGAGCCTATATTATCATTACATTCTCTTATGTTGTTTGTTCACATGGAGTGACTGAAATTTGAATCCTAAAGTAGTGTGAAAGGGAATTTAATTGAAATCAGTAAATTTTTGCTTTTGTGGAGAATGAGTGGATGGCTATTCCACAATGGAAATTCAAGAAACATTTGACAAAGTAAGAGAGAAAGAAAAAACATATTTAGAAATGAGAGGGGAATTTACAATGATCAACACAGTGAGTGTGATCATGTAGATTTTAATTAACTATTCTAGCTACCATAGAAGTGTGTTGAGCAATGAAGGTTGGGACTCAGCTTCTAATTTCCTACTATAATAGCAATCACACTCTATTTTCACCCTTTTCATCAAAAACCTCTTCCATATCCTCCATCATCCATCCTCTCACTCTTCCCACCGTCTTCATCTTCAATGTTTTTAGTGGTACACTCCTTGAAGTAGGACTATGCCAGAATAATAAGAAAAAAAACTGCCAATGGTGCACTCCTTGAAGTACGACCATGCCAGAATAATAAGAACAAAGTCTGTGAGAGTGAGCAGGGAACCCTCTCCACCCAAGATTATATAGTCAAAATTTAAAGAAGATGAGAAAATTATAATGGTAAAATTTGAATATAACAATACAAAAGAAATTGACATTTAGAAATTTTCACAGAACATAAAATGAAAGGTAGGAAAAACACATGACCATCATCATATTTTCATTTGACAGGTAGATGGGATGTGAAATTCCGGGCCCGTTCTCAACAACTTGAGCTCTGTAAGGTGGCGGTACTCACCATGTGAGTGCATGTTTGTCAGAACCATGGCATATGCAAGAGAGGCCTCAATCATTTATTTGTTCCCATCTCCTTGTCTGGACATAATCATTACGCGCAGAATGAAAGGCATGAAAAAAACATGACCATAATCAATTTTTCATTTGACAGGAAGATGAGATGTGAAATTCCAGGCCTGTTCTCAACCACTTGAGCTCTATAAGGTAGCACTACTGACCACGTGAGTGCTTGTTTGTCAGAAACCATGGTAGATACAAGAGAGGCCTTAATCATTTATTTATTTCTCTATCTCCCTGTCTGGACATATTCATTACGTGTAGAGATAGCATTTGTTTAAGTGATATAAATCTTTAAAATTCTAAGGAAAGAAAGCAAAATGAATCAATCAAGTTTAAATGCAATGGACGTTGAGGATACCCATGTCCTTGGATTCTTATTTCAGGGTTGTCTTGAACCAAATACATGTAGAGAAACTGCACATAAAGCTAGCAAACTAAGTCATTCATGTTTAAAAGCATAGGATTACACCATCTCATTGATATATGGGCCATAGGCATTGGCAGTGAACGTTGTGTTCACCCACATCCTTGCATTCTTGTTTTTGAGTTGGCTTAGTTGAAAAAATCTACCGCCAATTCACTTTGGCAGAAATGCAAGAAAATCCTACAAACTGAGTCATTCATGTGTTGAAGCATAGGCTTGCATATTCCTACATTGGTATTTGGGCCATAGGTATTGGCATTGAACGTTTTGGTCACCCACATTCTTGAATT
>SNQJ01S0120786.1:0-24255 GCA_010110895.2 Picea sitchensis
TTTTTGGATGTCTAGGGTTTTTGGCATTCCTGTTTATTGTAAAAATGGGCATTCAGAGCCTCATTGTAATCATCTTCTTGCGAATGCGAGTAGCCGTCACATCTCTTATTAGAGATAAGCTGCCACCATTCTAGCGAGTCTTTCACTTTGTATTTTTACAGTCTCTGTACATTTCTTTCATTAATAGAAATTGTGTATTACTGTATCTATGTGTTTATGGTTGCATATTTGATACATTTCTGTTATATTATTAGATATCTGCGATATCTATGTGCATTTCTTTATTATATCTCCACTCTCATTTCGTGCTGAAAATAATCTGGATCAAAGGTGACACACTATTTGATCCCATGGTGTTTTAGGAATTGACCAACGCCCAATTTCACTATGGTGCTCCTGAGAATTTGTTCTTATCTTAGCAATGCTTATTTTTTTCTTTAAACTTGTCAAAACATATAGATAATTTTTATCTTCAAGATTGCGGTTGATTACATCTTTATAATACCTTAATTTTATTTTTTCCTCTAACTCTTTATTACACCACATTTTCTCCTTAAATTTTGATTTGATGATATTTTTAACAGTATCTTTATTCTGCAAAATGGTATCTTCCATGATTCCCTAATAGTTTAGCCAAGACCGGGCATCTTTATGCCATCCTCGCTTGAGTCGATGGTTGTTACGACTCGATTTTGAGGCAATTTTAGGAAACCTCTTGTCTTCCATGTTGTTTAACTTGTTCTTATACATTAAGTATATAGTCATAGTTGTGCTCTCAATGGGGAAGATGTTTGTTTCTAAGAGGAGGATGGGATAGGGCATATTTCCTTTAATTTTGATATTATAGGTTATAAAATTCTTTTGTATTTGCTCTATCTTTCTCCAGGATTCATGAGATATACCACAACCCGAGACTTCACATCCACAAAGAATAATAAGTGTAACAAGAGTCTCAAAGAGGAGTTTCTTCTTATCCCAACTCCAAAGATCAGCTGATTTACAATTGTTTTCAAGCCCATAATAAGCTTTCCATCCCCCCAATAATCCTTTTCTTAATGCTATAATTCCATTTGAGCTTGCAATGAATATCAATTCCAAGATATTTGTATGAAGTCACTTCCTCCAAGTTGTTGTTGTCATAAACAAAGGTATCATAAGTGACCTTATTGGATTTAATAATCATGACCTTAGTCTTATCAGTATTAATAGTCATGCCCATTTGGAGCAAAAATACTTGAGGATTCTTAGTTGGTTTTCAAGATCATGGGGACTCCTTGCCATAAGAAATATATCATTGGCTTAAAGAAGAAGATTGATGACTATACCAGTGAGAGTAGGGCCGACACAACCTTCTTTTTCCAATAAATCTTCTAATTTGTCAATGTATATGCCATAAAGGGTAGGGGACAAGGGTCAACCTTGTTTGACTCAAATATTATAGTTAATCTCTTTTGACCAACCCTTAGTGTTTTTAAACTTAGCAATAACGTTCTCATACATCCTTATTGCAACAATCCTCAACTAGAGAGACACTTTTATCTCTTCCAACCTATTCCAAATATTTTTCCTAGCAACCATGTCAAAAGCTTTTCTAAAGTCAACAAATCAACAAAAAAGATTGGTTTTAGTATTGTGAAACTCCTCTGCAATGATCCTAAAGGTAACAATATGGTCCACAGTTCAATGATATCTCCTAAACCTGGCTTGGTATTTAGCTCTTTTACAACGACTTTCTAGCCAAAGGCTAATCTTCTTTTCCAAAATAATTCCATAAAGCTTGGCTAAAACCGTGCTAATCATAATGGTCCTATAATTAAAGGGAATGTTTCTATCCCCATTTTTAAAAATAGGAACAATGAGGCTTTGCGTCTAGGGTTTAGGGAAGCCCTGCTTGAAAACTAAATTGAAGAGCTTGTGTATGTGAGGGATAAGGATAGGCCCTCTGATTTTAAAATTTTCATCTTGGTAGCCTTCAATATCCTCAGCTTTCCCATTTGCAGGCCGCTTAACCCCAAACTCTATGCCATCGAAAGAAAACAATTCATCCTCTGTAGGGACAATAGGAATGGTGTCCATGGCATTAGGGAACTCATAAAGACTTTTAAGGTAGGAATTCCAGTACCTTAAGTGAATCATATTATTTTCTTTAGTATTACGGTTTAGAATTTGGCTCTAGAGCTTCTTAGGATTCAACTTAGATAGTTGTGAAAGATGCTCTTCCCTTTTGTTGATATAGTACCTTTTTTCCCCTTTTAATTAGGGATTTGTATGTATTGATCTTATCTAGTTTTAAGGACTCATTAGAATCATCCATAATGGCTTTCCTATCAATTTTACATTCTTTATCATACCAAGGGTTGGTCGTTCTATTATTCTTTTTACACGACACCTCAAAATAGAACTTGTTAATAGAAGTGGAAAGGGTGGTCGTAAAATTATGATAGAGTTATTCAATGTTGTCCTTATAAGTTAGGAGATTTAATTTTTAGATCCTTTAAGAAAAGGTCAACTTTAAATTTGTTAAAGCGCAATTGCCTTTTATTATCAAAATTCTGTTCAATGGCATTCCTGTGCATGACAAAGTTTAGAGTAAGGGTTAAAGGTTTATGATCACAGTCAGATTCATGGTCATTTAAAAGGTCAAAATTTGCTATTTGGTTGGAAACGAGGATATCAAATATCACATAATCTACGACATTACTACCTAGCCCATGAATACAAGTCATACGGTTGGATTTTGGCCACTTCATTACTCCATTGCAAATTATTAGGTCTTCAGAGCTGCAGAGCTTGACCAACTCAGTACCAAACAAATTCTCAATTAGGTCTTCAGAGCCTCTTTTATAGCTATTTGATAAAACAAGGTCCTCATCTAGCCATAAAGGATTATGGTTGGAATAATTACTTAAAAGAGTAGCTTGTTTAGTTGCAATCCCAACATTAAAGTCTCCTAGCAGGAGGATATTACCTTCATTTTTCAAACTATAAATATATTGTTCTAAATTATTATAGGGACAATTGCTATCTAGATAGTTTGTCTTATAATAAGTAGAATTAATAGGTGCAAAATAGCAAATTTCTATATACATCTTCTTAGCATTGGTGTCTGAAATTTCTATCCAAATGTACTAATTGAGAGGGTCAATATTATGAAGTTGAATGTGAGGAGAAATGCTCTTTCTAATATAACAAGCTATGCCTCCTATCTCTCTACGGTGGGACTTTTTGTTCCATGCAGACCAGAAGACAAATCCTTCTATGTTAGGGACCTTAGACTCCTCATGCTCCCAAGTTTCAACTAGACAAATAATATCAATATCACTTGGGATCCAACTTATCATAGGACCTTTGCACCATGTAAAGCCTCGACAGTTCCAAAAAAGGATCCCGAGTGCCCCAAATTCCTATTTATTATTATCCTTTTGGTGTCTATCCCTAACAATAGCTTTTCAATTTCTAATTATTGCCCATTTTCCTTATTTCGTGGCTTTTTTTACCTTTTGAACTTCCTTCCTTAATTCAACTTGGTCTTCGCGAATGAGGTCTTCATTTATAAATATTCCTGACCCTTTTAAGCTCGGAGATTTACCGAGTATGCTATATTTATGGTCATTACAACTTACTTTGACAAAGATCAACCTATCTTTGTGATCAATTATTTTTCCTAGACTCTTTGCTTCTATGAGGTAAGTTGTATCAATTCGTGGTTTATTATTTAATTCTTCTTTTACTATTGCTAGTGTATCCTCCTCTTGTTGTTCTTTTATACCAAAAATTATGAGGTTCAAGGCTCTTTTATTACGCTCATGGTCCAATTCGATTAGCTTATTGATTTCCTCTTTGATGGGTTTGATATCCAATTTGTTTTCTAGATTACTGAGGGTCAAATTGTTATTTAGTTTTTCTTCTAGCTCTTTAATCCTATCTCTCAAGTTGTGATTTTATTCAACCTCCTCTTCTTGGGTTGATTATTTATGTTTTTCCATTTGTTGAATCCTATCCTTCATTGACTGCAATTCACTCTTGAACCCTAAGAATCTATCCTCTATTTGAGTTTGAATGGTATCTTTGAAGAGTCTAATTTTTTTTATCAAGCATTGCCTCTAGCTCTATTTGAAGTTTTACGTCTCTTTCTTCACTCCTTTTTTCTAATGATTCTAAATCTATTTGGCTTTTGGCATCTCTCTCCTCTCTCCTTTTTTCTGATGATTCCATATAATCGTAAATGATCTCTAGGGTGATTTTGGGGCGCCTCCCCTTGTTAGGATGAGTTTTTGGAATAGGTGGTGGAGTGCTCATATTGAAAAGAAGAAAAAAAAGTAACAATTATTATTTTGGATTGACTTTAAAAATGGAAAATAAATTTTTTAATTGATAATAATGATATTAATTATTACCTCTCAAATCAACTTTTTCTTATTAAACTTAAAAAAATAAAATGTATTTAAATCTCTTTAATTTTCACACATTACTAGATTATAAATATATTTTAAATTAAAATTGAAACAAAGTAAAAAGTGACTCACTTGATTTCATGTGTCCAGGTGCCGGTTGAAGAAGCCATAACTAATTTACGAACACACGCCCAAGTGCTCAACGTGTTGAGGAAGCTAGAACTAAAAATTATTCAAAATTGCAGAGAGCATTCCGAAAACGGCAGAGAAGTTCCCCTCACTGAGAGACAGAGAGCTCAGAACCATAGAGAAGTATTATGTTTCACATCACCGAGAGTAACTGCAGAGATTATTCTCGTAAAAAAAGGTAAAAAATGCATAGAAGTATTATTCCCATTCAAAACCGTAGAGATATAATGTTAGAAATAAAATATCTCCTTCAAAACTGCAGAGAAGTATTATTCCCGTTCAAAACCGCAGAGAAGTAAATGTATTTGGCTCTACAAAAAACTTGTAATGAAGAAGAAGATTTACCTTAAAACATAACTATATTTATTTTAATACATAAATCCCATCAAACCACACAACATAAAGCTTCGTGGTTTGGTACTAAAGAGTCCTCCATCCATTTAAAAAAAATTAATTAGAGATGTGTCTTCCCAACTACCTAAGCCCCAAGTTAAATTGTACACTTGATCTGGATTTATGAGCGGAACGAAATAAATAACACACTGAATATAATAACACAGAGATATAGAGAATAACAACATATATCCATTGAACAATAACTTCTATTGAATAAATAAAATACGCTGAAACTGTAAAACTGTAGAACTGGAAACAACTTGCTCGAATGGTGGTAGCTATCGTTGAGAAGAGATGTGGTTGCTACGTGCATCCGTCTGAGAAGAATCATTACAATGAGGCTCCATAGGACTTTTTAACATTATTCATGAATTCCAAAACCCTAGACATCCAAAAACCTAACCCTAGGAGATGAAACACCAAAATTTATGTGGGCCCCGATGGGTAAGTTGGTACCTCAACTTCCTGGGGTTGTAACTTTTGCATACGACCTCTGTTTTAGGTGCGTGATAGCTAGTTGGAAAGGTCTTTTCGAGAAATACACATTATGTCATCAAACTCTAACTTCGTCTACATTTTGATTGTGGCAAGACAAAAAAACACTGTTTAGGGCCCTAAAACGACCATGGAAGTAATAAATATGTATTGACATGAAAAATTCCAAAACAAGTCAGTTGGATTAGGTGGGAAATCACCAATCTCCACCTGGCAGCTGTGTATGGCTTCAAACAACCCCAAAAGTGTAGAACCCACAATTACAAAGAATTACAGAAGAACGTGTTGAACTAAAACTGTCAAAAGGAGTAAGTTAGAATAGGTGGGTGGCCACCAATATCCACTTGGATCAGTCCTCCCCCCTTAGAAATCAATGGTCTCCATTGCATTGAGTTCCCCCATAAGGTGAGGAAATTTCTGTTGAATTTGGCTATGGGTGAGCCATTTGCCTTGGTGTAGGAGCTGCCCTTCCTTGACAACCCGATAAAGCTGGATCCTCTGTTGGTGAGTGCCCTCGACCTATGTGTCCACTATTAGATCAATGGATGCTTGTTCCATGTATTCATGGTAGATCTCCGTTGGTGTCAATTGTTCTGTGATTTGAGGTGTCCAATAATGGTGGAAAATATGGCCGGAGGAAGTCCACATTGAACACTGGGTGCAAACCAAGGAAGGGGGGAGTGTTGAGCTCAAAAGTATTGTATCCCACAACCTCATTGATAGTGTAAGACCCATAGCGAAGTGAACGAAGCTTTCGATGGGGACCTATAAGGCGTTCTTTCTTCAAATGTAACCAGAACTTGTCTCCCACCTGAAATTTGTGCGGTACCCGGTGTTGATCATGGCGTTGCTTGTACTTAACATTGGCTTTCTGAAAAATCTCATGGAACTATTGGCGGATGTGTGGAATCCACTCAATGAATCAGGTGGCTTTGTCAGCCTCAGACTGAACATGGGAAGATTTTGTCTATGTGGTTGCAAGAGGTGGTGCAACGTCAATGGGACCCAAGGGTTGGAATCCCAGCCCCACCTGAAATGGGCTATAGACGATGGATCTATGGAGAGCCCTATTGTAGCTGTGTTGAACATAGGGAAGACTCCCATCCGATGTATGCAAATGCTTAGAGTTATACATGCGCAGGATGTGCACAATCATTCGATTGACGACCTCTGTCTGACCATCGGTTTGAGGGTGGAAGGAAGTGGATTTAGTGAGCTTGATGTCCGACAATGACCAGATACGCGACCAAAATGTGTCGAGGAACCTGCTCTCCCGATTAGAGACGATGGTCTGTTGTATCCCAAAATGGACCCACTCTCATTCGAAGAAGAGCTTGGTAGTATTTGCCGCTGTGATTCTCTATTTGTAGGCTGTGAGAATGGCCATCTTTGAAAACCGATCAACCACCACAAATACACAATCGTTGCCTTGCTTGGTGGACAAAAAGCTAGACATGTAATCCATTGAGATGGATTCCCAAGGCCTCTCAGCAGTAGGAAGAGAGGTGTATAAGACTTGCTTCTTGATGTCTGTCTTGGCAATGACACATGCAATGCAAAATATGATATACTTGTTGATGTCCTATCGAAGTTTTGGCGAATAAAAATGTTTATGTAGAATGACCACAATTTGCATCACACCAAAATGTCATGCCATCCGACTGTAGTGAGCCTCCAAAATCAACTTTGAACGCTCACTTGCAGGAACACAAAGGTGGCCTAGATGGCATAACAATCTATCCTGAACGTGAAAATCAGTGACATTCGCGCTTGTACCCAAGATCTGATAGGTGGTGGCGAATTTAGGATCTTGCTGATAACGTTGGGGCTACTCAAATGCCTCATGCCCACAAGAATGGAGCATGATGGTGAGTGCAACCACGGGTGGTCGACTAAGGCAATCATCAATACAATTTGTGCTCCCTATCTTATACTTGATGTTGAGATGGAACTGTTGCGGGTATGTGGACCACGTCTGATGGCGGTCGTTCTGCAACTTCCCTTGTGATTGTATGATCTTCAGAGGCTTGTGATCAATGTGGATGATTGTCTCCTTTCCCATAATGTAATGTTTTCATTAACAATAGGCTTGTACAATGGAATACATTTCCTTGTCATAGGTGGGGTATTTCTAGACAGTATATGAGAATGTCTCACTATGGTATGCTATTGGATGACCGTGTTAAGTGAGAGATGTGCCTACAACATACTCGAATGCATCGGTCTTAATCTCGAATGGTTGTTGTAGATCGAGTAAGGAGAGTACTGGAGCTGAGCACATGCGATGCTTCAGATCATCAAATGATCAGTATTGTGTCTTCCCCCACGCGAAATTTGCCTTGCCACCAATCTTGGTCACTTGGTTGAGGGCCCATGCAATATGGGAGAATCCCAACACGAACCGTCGATAGAAGTTGGAAAGTCCCAAGACGCTCTGAAGCTCGGTTAGTGTGGTTGGGGCTGGCCAGTCACAGATGACTTGGATCTTAGCTGGATCCACATGTACCCCATATTCATCAACAATGTAGCCCAAGTATTGGACCCTGTTCATGCCAAAGGAACATTTTTCCATGTTGGCATATAGCTTGTGTTGCCATAGAGTGCTCAAAACCTATTGAATATGCTGCATGTGCTCCTCCCAAGTTCTATTGAATATGAGGATGTCATCCAGATATACCACTACATAAGAGTTGGTGAAGAGTCTCAATAAATCATCCATCAACCTCATGAAAGTTGCTAGTGCATTTGTTCGGCCAAAAGGCATGACCAACCATTCAAAGAGACCTTATTTAGATTTGAAATTTGTCTTCCATACATCATTTGGTTCAATGGAAACCTGGTGGTAGCCAGACTTTAGGTCAATCTTGTTGAAGAAATTCCCCCCCTTGAGTTGGTCAAGAAGGTCATCAATCCGGGGAATTGGGTACCGTTTCCTGACTGTGATTTTGTTTAATGCTTTGTAATCAATGCAGATCCGCCAAGTCCCATCTTTCTTCTGCACCAATACAATCAAGCTTCTGCAAGGAGACGAGCAAGGTCTGATGTTCCCTTTTTGAATTAGATCTTTGTTATGTCGCTTGATTTCGTCATTTTCCATCAGCGAGAGATGATCGACTGGTCCATTAGGCAAAGGTGCACCCGGGGTTAGATCAATTGGATGTGTGACTTGGTAGTGCATCGGTACCCTGGTGGGTGAGGATAAGACGTCTCTATTCTCTTCCACGATTCCGTCCACTTGCTTCTGCTGCAAAAAGAGGCTCTGTGTAGAGGTCACGGATGTGGTGGTGACCTTTTACTTATTGTGAGCATGGATCACAAAGAAGATGAAATTCCTAGTCTGTGAAATGACCTTACCACATTCTAAGGAGATATTAAAGAAATAGCGGTAGGCGACGCTACCTATGGTATCCTGTACATTGTCTACCCAAAGTATTAATAACACTACGGGGTCTAGACTCATACACATCATGTCACTTCCACAAATATGGTTGTCCTAAAAGAACATCACAAACTTCAAAGGGAGCAATATCACACAATACCTCATCTTTGAAGGGTTTGATGATGTAGGGCAGACGACATTGTTGGAGGACGTGAAGATCTCTTCCTTGGAGAATCCAGCCAATGGTGTAGGGTTGCAGGTGTGGTGTCATCGACAGGTCCAACCACTTGATGACCTCTACTGAGATCAAGTTCTTCTGTCTGCCTCTATTGACGATGAAATGAAGCAGAGCCCCCTTTACCCACATCTGTGAGTGAAAGAGGCACTCCCCTTTCTCTGGTTCTTCTGGTTCACTTGGATGGACTTTTGTGGTAGAKACAGTGGCACTGGATTCGACATCAATAATCCACTTCCCTCCTTCTGGATTTGATTCGGAGTTAGAATCTGCCTCTGACTCGGAAGCTTTCAGGTCGGCCACTAGTGACTACTTGGAGCGACATTCTTCGATGTTGTGCCAAGGGATTTTATGGTATTCACACCATTTTCCCATGTCCTTCTTCAAATTATCATTACCCTTCTTGTGTTGCGGCTTGGATAGGTCATCCTGAGAGTGGCCATCTTTGCTCTGTCCCTTTTTTTGTGGGTTAGGGCCGCCTTTGCCTTGCTTCGACTGTGAGGAGTTTTCAAATCCAAACTCTCGCCTCTTCTGCTTGATCTTAACAACATATCTATAAGTCGTACCCAATGATGCCATGTCCAGAAACTTCATTTTTGTTTGAATGTATCTATGCATACAGCCGCGGAATTTGAGCACTAGATGTCGTTAAGAGCCTTTGATACCCAATTTGATGCACATGGTATGGAAAATATGGTGAAATATGGTACTGTTTGGTCCCTTTCCCGACGCAGGGTGGTCCATCTTGTGTACTGGTCCTCGTAGCTTCCAACATGGTAGTATTGTTCTTTAATGACATCTCTAAAGGAATCCCATGTGGGGGCGACCACAAATATTTTAGATTCCTCTATGGAACTTTGCTCAGAGTAAGTATCCCACTAGTCCTTAACATGGGTGACGACCTTGAGGAGTTCAAAAGTAATATTTTCCCTATCATAAAAATTGTGAACCGAAAAATAACCTTCGAGCAAATTCAACCATTTATCTACAACATCCACATCTATCAATCCTTCAAATAATGGAATATAAAAATTTACTTGTATCTTGAAGGGGGTTGCATGTACGCTTGATGAATATGTGTCTCCTGTGGGCAATCACGGAAGGATCTGTGCAAAGTTGTCCATCATTTTGTTCCTTTGTTGTGCAAGGGATTCCTCGAGCAATAGTTTAAAAGGATCTCATGCTCTGTCATCTTTCTTCTCGTCCCCCATGAATTTTGGTCGGGCTTAGAACGACCGATCTTGCTAAGGCTCGACTGGTTAGAGTCCCAACTTGTTGTACCCAGATCTTGGCAGAGACATGCACGAAGAAAAACAAATCAAGAGTAGACCACTCTGATACCACTGATCCAGATTTATGAGCAGAAAAAAATAGATAAAAAAATGAATACAATAACACAGAGATATAGAGAACAACAATAGATATCCAGTGAACAATAACTTCTATTGAATAAATAAAATAGGCTGAAATTGTAAAACTGTAGAACTGAAAACAACTTTCTTGAATGGTGGTAGCTATCTCTGAGAGGAGATGTGGCTGCTATGCGCATCCATATAAGCATAATGATTACAATGAGGCTCCAGAGGCCTTTTTAACATTACTCATGAATGCCAAAAGCCTAGACATCCAAAAACCTAACGCTATGAGATGAAACGCCAAAAGTTATGTGGGCCTCTATGGGTAAGTTGGTATCTCAATTTCTCGGGGTCGTAACGTTTGCATACGACCTCTGTTTTAGGTGCGTGACATCCCGTTGGAAAGGTATTTTCGAGAACTAGAAATTATACTTTCAAACTCTGACTTTATTTACAATTTGAATGTGTCAAGTCAAAAAAACACTATTTAGGGCCCCAAAATGCCCCTGGAAGTACAGAAAGATGCACTGACACAAAAAATTCCAAAATAAGCTAGTTGGATTAGGTGGGCGGCCACGAATATCCTCCTGGAAGCTGTTTAGGGCTTCACACAACCCCGAAAGTGTAGAATAGATAATTACAAAGAATTACATAAGAGCGTGCTGAACTAAAACTGTCAAAAGGAGCCAATTGCAATAGGTGGGTGGCCACCATTATCCACCTGGATCAACACCTCCTTCCATACTTGTTTGGATGAAGGGAAATCCACCAATATATGTTAATTCTCTCTCCATTATTCATGCATAAGACACAAAACCAGGTGTCTGCCATGCTTTCCTTTGCAACACCTCCCGAGTTAAAGTTTTGTTGTTAATATCCAAGGAAAATAAAATTCTAGATATAGGAGGTGCTTTCAATTTCCAAATGCTTTCCACCGCCATCAATCTTCTTGAACTCCCTCTAAAAACATAACATAATATGCTTAGTTGGTTGTGTAACCCCCATTAGGGAACTAAAGAATATTCTTCCCCTCTTAAATGAATGTAATTAATCTACAATCTTCTAGTAAAGCTATCCCATTGCTTTGCTTCTTTTCCAAACAACCTTAGATCCCTTACTTCCTTCCAACCTTGTTTCCACGAGGTTCCCTAACCAAGATTTGATTCATTATCTAATATGAGTATCCCTTGTTTCCCAAGGGTTCCAACCACACCATCTAAACATTTAAATTGACCATCGTTACCAATCCGAGGATCAACTCTAACTCTCACTTTTCTGCCATTGCCTACTTTCCATTCTAGGCAATTCCCAGTGAGTGGAAAGGCTAGTATTGGGGATTTTCACATGACAGAAGCATTTGAAATTGATTTGATTCTTTGTATAATCCAATGTTCTACAAGTAAATGTTCAATTTACTTGAGATTTATCACTTGTTTCCATAAACCTATGCACTTAATTAACCTCCACAAACTTTTTGCAAACAAGGTTTTCCTAGAGTGGTGCAGATTTTTTTAGATCCCATCCTCCAAGTGATTTTGGCCGAACAAGTCTTCCCCACTTAACCAATGGAAAACCCTTTTCCTTTTTCCCTTTCCATAAAACTTGGAAATATGTCTTCCTTGTTTTTTCCACTACACCCACAAGTATATATGCCATGGAGTGGTAATAAACTAGTGTAGCTTCAAGAATAGACTTGATTAGAGTTAAATGACCTCCAATAGATAACAAATGAGTACACCATCCCATGTTCTTTTTCAATTTTTTTGACAAATGCATATCCAATATCTAAAGACATAATCAATGGATTTTATGATATAGGCCAAATATTTATTTCCTTTATTGAATTCCATAGTTTGGAAGGGATGGATTTGGATAACATCTTTCACCCACTTATTGCTCATGCCATTAAATGAAATGGATGATTTTTGCAAATCGATTTTATCATACTTGTTTCTAAACTAGTATAAAGATCCAAAGCTTCTTTCAAGTATCCAACTTCTACGATAAAACCAACTCCAAATAACAAACATCATTGTTAATGATCTTTTATTGAATGTCCATTTTAGAAGTCTTCGAGTCCATTCTCCACATTTTGTATTCCACATGCAGAATGTGGAGTGTGGTGTCATCTGTATACACGACCTTCTATTTTGCATCCACATCCCATATTCTGCATTATGCATGTGGAGTGCGGAGTGCGRGTATTTTCCGTTTTGTTTCTTGTGCCCAAATTTGTCTTTCACATTACACATCTTGCATGGGGGAGTGTGGATATCATTTCCTCACTGAGTTCCTTGCTCCCACATTCTACATGTGGAATGCATGGAATTCTCACCTTCAACCTCGTTCATTTTCATTTGTGTCTTGTGAGAGTGGTCAACATGTTGCGTTTAAAGAAAACTAGCCTATATTCAAAAAGGTCCCTTCAAGTATAATATCAAATATCCAACGTGTCAAGACTTTATTGAAGAACATCATGCCACATGAATTTCACGGATAGATGTGTATAAACTCAAGAGATTGCAATTGATTGGGGGAACCCATCCCTGAGATTTTCACTTGATAGGAAAATGATTAGAGATGGCTCCTAGAAAGTTTCATGAACCAGCTTGTGGAGACACATTGAACAATCTAGCTCATCGAGACAAGGAATTTCATTAGTCTTTAGCTTATGGGTGGTATGAAAAGATGGAGGAGCACTGATAGAGGGATTGTAAAGTGTGGATTTCATGTTTGGTGAAGGTCGGTTTCATTCCCAAAGCATGTGATTTCTAAGAGGTTTTCCATTGGTGTTCTAGAAAATTTGATGCCAAGCATTGCAGTGTGAAAGTGAACAAAGCTGGTAAGTCACCTATCTCTTTGATGCCCACTATAGATATGTTGAGAATCCCTACACCAACTTGGGTTTTCAAGGTTAAGGATGCAAATTCTTTCTTGAATGTGAATGACGACAATGTTTCTATTATGACTAAATGGTTGATGCATCCAACCATTGAGAATGACACAACCTACCAAATTGACATTGTTGACTTGACAAAGCCATACTAGGACATCACATGGCCTTTTGATAGGATTTTTGGCTAGGAAATCACGTCGAAGGTTCCCATGTATGTTTTGTATGTTATACACCATGTGGTAAATAAGGGCATGGTCTTTCATTGGGTAAGATAATATCAGATGAGATTTCCCACTAGTTGGCTAATTTTCAGAAAACTCAAAAATTCTTCATGGCTTCGTATTTGGTATATGCAATCTTCTTTTCTAACCAATTTGAACATTTGGTTCCCAAATGGGATACTTGCTTAGATTCAAAACCCATTCCATTATGGTATCTTATGTTTTAGAGGCATTGGTGGTGCTAATGACGGTGAAGATTTTCATAACCCACCATGAGGAAAAATATAGAAAGAACATGTTGTCCATAAGAGGAAGATGTCATTGATATTATCACAGAGGTTGAACACTAAGTTGATATAATACCAACATGGTATGTTGTGAAATTGGGAGGGAAAACTTTGGTTGAAGGAGCAAGTCTCCCATGACAACATCTAATGTTTGAAGATAACTCAATCACATTGCACAATGCTAACTTTGATCCATGGGATAGGAACTTCCAGATTGAGAGAGTAAGGGTAAAGGGAAGAATCTCTTAGAGAGCAATGGCACCTCATTGGACATTAAGGAATTAGGAAGGACAAGAGACCTTCGGCTACATAATTCTATCGACATAATGCTCAAGCATTTTGTTCAAGAGTAATTAGATGAAAATGCCAAGTTGAAGAGGAGGATTTTTGAGTTGGAATCTACATTAAAACCTAGACTATTGTTCACACTACCGTTGGACATAAGAATCCCTAAATAATAGTCAGAGTAGAATGTAGAGGTAATTTGCAAAATGAATAAGGCCTAGGGATTATTGCAAGGAGTAAGAAAGGTAGTAGTTGTCAATATTGAAGAGAGGATGAACTTGTTGATGAATCTTTGGGAGCTAGTAAGTAAATCTTCTATCTTCACCACTAATATTATTTGTTTGAAGGATACTTTGAAACAACACCTACAAGATGGTCAAGAATTATGAAATAGTATTATTGACACCTTCAGTAGGGCCTTGAAAGAAATGAATGAGAATATAAGGCACAAAGAGAATATCCCCTCAAATGTGAGACTCAAACATAATAGAGCTAGTTGGGATGTTAGATAGGATGTTTTGCAACAATTTATTACTACTTGTAATGTGTTGACTGATAGGAGTAAAGTATTTTTCAAGAGTAGAGATGAAATCAAGGATGTAAATGGGACCTCAAGTTTCTACCAAGAGAAGATCCTTTCCAAAGAATAATGCAAGTCAAAGTGGATCACTTTCAAGACCACATTGGTTGAATAGTTCAATGGGCTCACAACCTTCTGGGGGATAGAGATAAGGCGATGGTTGAATGACCATATGCTCAAAAATTTTAGGATTGACTCAGTTGTGTAGGAGAAGTGCATATAATTAAGCAAGTTCCAAGATGAAATACATGTCTTAAGAGTAAACGAGAAGGTCACGATGGGACCCATTCAAGATTTCATCAAAGTATGGGATGATGAATATTTGGATAAAGTCACCAAGATCTCATAAAATCTAGTTAGAATGGAAACTAGGTTTGATAAGCACACGTGGCGACATCAAAATATTGTTTAAAACAAAGCTCCTTGATGAAGTGGCATCATAGTCCAATCCTTCAAAACATTTCACGTCATCCTTCCATGATCTTTTCTACCTTTGCTTCCTTAATATATTTTCCATTAGCTTCCTTTCTATATCTTGTTGCGTTATAGAACCTTGGATTGATCAATTTCCCCTTTTCTTTTTCCAGGCCTATCTTATATATTCTAGGCCCGTGGGAGCCCCATCCTTTCCCTCAAGCGAGAGTGCATTTCAATTTATCGTTTATGCATTATTCATTGATAGTTTGGTAGAGGCTGTATCAAACCACTTTATTTTAGACAATTCTAAATCCTGTCAGGTTGGGCAAATTAATTGTTCTTAGAAACAATCAACCTATCAATCATTTACTTGTCAAACTAGTGTAAGTCTTTTTATTTCAAGCTATTATGCATTGTCCATGGAAGCCACAAATTATTATCAAGCACTGGATGTTTCTTAATATAAAGAATAATAAAGTGGAAAGTGAAAAACAAAGAAAGGAAATGCTTGCTAATGAATCCTTTTAATTGCTATTTATTCAATCTATAAATTCAAGGGAAATTGAAATAACGACTACAAATATTAACACATGGATTAACTAAGAAAGTCTCATAATAGGTTGGGTTTATATTCTATAACCATTTATGAACAAGAATCGAAATAAAACGATTTGTATTCTCTAACCCACATGAATGAAAATGAAACGAATTCTATTATGCAACCAATCATGAACAAGAATCAAATCACAACGAATTGTATTATGCTCATGTGAATCAAAACGAATGAATTGGACTTTGTAAACATATGGGAGAATGAATCAACAAGAGGTTAGTAGACCAGTAAATCAACAATTAATTTTAATGCTATAAGATTGGAAAATTAAATAAACACAAGTTAGGCTAACATCATAAGAACGTCCACGAACTAATAGTGCGATACATGTTCATAGGAGTGGGCCCTCCTCCTAGAACAAAGTATCGAAGAAAAAACTAGTAACTAGCTATTCGATTCAGATCATGTACATAGAAGACTTCTGGGAAATACAATATAATTATGGTATTAATGAAGACTTGAATACAAAGCATAAGTTTGGAAATCCACACGAACTAGTTATCTTGCTTTGTAATAAAGAGCCCTTTTTATACAAAATATCAGGTGCCAATAATAAAGCGTGACGAGGATATGAATCTATGATTCGATCCATCCTAATCGTCATTCCCAAAATACATAATATTTTTGTCTCTACCACAGTTGCGTGGTTAGACGGCTTGGGGCTTCCCTAACCGTTAACCCAAAATACATGATGATTTATCTTTTCCACATAAAATAGAGTGCACAGTTACATTCCAATCATTACATAATCTAACTAGGTAGGGGATCCTTGTAATCAATAAGTAGAGTGGAAGATATMTCCAATTGGTTGGAGGTCTCCTGTAGCATCTCACCATCTATAGCTTCCACAACATATGTTCATTCTACAACTTCTGCAGTGATGTTCGACTTGCAATTGATGCAGTCGATCCCTGTGATAGAAATTTGCAATCACTCACAACAATAGTCAAAGGATATAGAATTATCTACTTAAACATTCAAATTCTCAAAAAGTATGACCAAGTATACCTAATGTCAAAACTCATCTTGTTCCATCAAAAGGTACGATTCTGAGGTCAAAAGGTAAGTAAAATGAGGCAAAGATTGAAAAAGAGAGTGTCAAAACATGGCATATTTATGGTCAAACATCGCTCCCCAGCTGAAGAGTTTGCATGTCCCCATGCAAAAAATAAGTCATTCAAAGTTTTCTTCTGAGTTTGACAAGTTAGGGAGAGAAGATTTAGAGTAGAAGTTACTCCAATTACAAGTCGAATGCCCTATTTCTTCTAGTGCATAAAAACCAAAGTGAGAATGCATGGTTGTTACACATTATTTTGGTCACCTCAGTGATCAACTGACAACATGCATTAATGTTCCCTGAAAATATTAAAATAAGACTTTCTCCACGAGAAAAGTGATTTGCTTTCCTCTTTCAAAAACCATATCAAGGAAGGTCGTCGCACCCTACTATATGCATGGGGTGCGACAATGCCTGATCGTCGCACTCTGCCCTAAACCTGGACTGCGACGTCGTCTCATGCTGCTTGTGCATAGGGTGCGACGATGCTTAAAGCATAGGAAAAGTCAATTTCACGAATGTTCTAGAAGGGAATCTTCTAGAATATGAGGTGGCCTCCGATCGGTTTGGATATTACTCGCTTCTCTGATTTGGTGGGATCATCCTAATCTCCTCATCCATCTCTCTTTCACACTATATAAAGAGGGATCTCTCATAGAAAAGGCTAAGGTTGAATAGACTAATATTTGTATGGATATTTCTACTTCAGATTATGCCTGAGAGTTGTGCTTTAGTTCTTCAAGTCAGATTGTGGATCTTCTTCATTCAAAGCATTGGAGCAAAGGTGTGTGTGTTGAAGCAAAGAGACATTGAAAGGGGACCTTGCAACATCAAGGCATGGGTTGTATTCTCCACTTTCTATTAATTTAATACAATAATACATTTCTTCCCTATAAAAGCATCTTGTCTTCTATTGTATAATTCCTTGATCATATACATAGACTTCGTTAGAATACATATATCTTTGTTTTCCCTGTTTGTTGGTTTGTGATTCTTGGACAACCTTACTATTATGAAAACCCAAGGAAGGAGATACAAGGATGACACTAGCGAGAATAAAACATCGTTTAAATGGTATGTCACTTGTAGCTCACTAAACTAGTTCATATGATAATGAAGTTTAAGGTGAAGTGTGTATTCTATTATGTTTTGTTCTAGTTTCCTGTGGAAGTTAGGGAGATCTGTTTATGTCCGCACTTATCGATTAATCCGATAAAAAAATTGGTGACCATATTGGGGATACAACTTTCTTTTGTTTTTTTTGCCTCTTATTTTCTTTTAGCCTGCCTTCTTTTGGTCAAATTCATTCTCTGAGTCCGTGGGTGATCCATCTAGACTCCCTGGGTTTGAAGGTTCAATGATAATTTTTGTCTTTCTTTCCATTTTCCTTTAGTTTCAAATATCGTCGCATTGTACTATATAAACTGACCGCGATGATCCTCTGATGTCACACTCTATTGGTGTAGACCAGTGCGATGATGTCGCACTGTACCCTATTGGCAGCATGCGACGACCCTAGTTCGTCGCATTGTGCTCCACTGCAACCTGCGACGATTCCTGTAGGAGTTGTTGGAGATAGCCAATTTTTCTTTTTTCTACCTAGTTTTGCCTACACTGTCTAGGATGAACTTCTAATACTAGTGAATGATTGATTTATAAGTTTGAAGCTTGCAATTGATTGATTTTAGGAAATTGAGAGTTTTCTTTGTAAATTTTGCAAGTTTTGCTTTTGATTTTTGTCACAAGGGTATAATCTCTAGATCTTGGTCCTGAGTGCTTGTTTGACAAAGAATCCTTGATTTATTTGGAGTTTTGGATTGTTTTTACATTTTGGATTGTTCATTGATTGAGAGACATTTTTTGTTTGCATTTGACAAAATGCTTTCCTATCATTTCATTTTTGTCTACATTATAGGTTTGATTTGGGAATCGTGTTGAGAGTGTGTTACTTTTCTTGGATTATGCTTTCTTTTCTTCATTACATCTTTGATCTGATTTGAGAAAGAAAGAACTGAAGTCATTCTTCTTTTTAGTAATTTTTCGCAAGAAAATTGTTGCATTCAAAATATTTGTTAAAAGAGAAAATTGGAAAATGTTGTAGCTTATGATTATTTGGAATTTTGTTCATTCAAAAATTGAGAAATTGTGTTTTGTAAATATTGTATTTTAAAAAGAGATACCTTCTCCCTACTGTAATAAGAGTTCATCGAATTGAAAGATTGCATAATAACCTCTTCTTGCATCCTATTGGGTCAAGGTCACATAAATCATAATTTTAAAATTTATTAACGACTTTTATTTTCTAGAAATTCTCTTCACCAACATTAGCTAGGATAGCGCTTTGGAATAGGTTGTAAGGCACACTCTCCAAAGAATTAAAACACACAATAGTATCTTGTGATAGGGAGAGTTCAAATCCACTTGCTACATTTTGTCCTGGGAAGCCCTTCTAACACAATGATCAATCATGAGGTCGCATCAAGACTGGTGGAGTTACTCACCCTGCTTTGTCGGTCTTAGTGTAGAGATTGTGTGTATTATTGGGGGTCACTTGAGAAGAAAATCTTGTGGGGACCTTCTCGAGTTGATTTCGGGCTAGATACCCTGCCTTTGCACGTGGATCAAACTATCGACTGTTTCCCCAGGTATCATTATCGTAATTGGTAACCTTAGTAGCCTATCTCTTTAGGGTCTTTACATGAGGTGACTGTGGAGGGGCAAGTCTTTATGGTACCTAGAATCGACGTTGGCCAAACTCACTGGGGCTCCTTGGAGGGTATACCTAGGATTATGTGTGGGAGCTTGCACCAGGGTGTAAGTCCATTAAGCAGGTTGTCAATGTAACTTTTCCACCCACTTTATCCCAGCCTCTTCTTGTCTTGATTTCGTGACGTTGGATTTCATCACCAACTATTGACTTCGAAATCAGAAGGTTTGTTTGCTTGGTTTGATTTCTAGATTTTATTAGTGAGTGTTGTTTGTTTCTATAGTTGGCCATAGATTTGTTTCGTTCTTTATTTGGTGCGGCCAACATCGGTCCTCACTGTTCACGTAGGATGTAAGGACTACCTCTAGAAGATGTAGAAGATTACGTCCCTTTGCTTCCGAATTCACCAGAGGGCTCCCCTGAAGGAGCAGTCAATAACGAAGTATCCTTTGAGATTGGAAGTTCTATTCCATTAGAGGAGTCGATACTTCCCGTAAATCCGTTATTGAATCTTAGAGAAGATCCAATTTTGCTCCAGCTAAATTCATTGGGAGAAATTGTTACTGAAGATCATGCTCAAGTACCTACTGGGCCTCACACAGAGTCTGGAGTAGACGATCCACTTTTTCAAAGTAAGTCGTTTAGAACCCTGGTTCACACTGCTGGAATTTTTAATCCTAGCTTTGTCCTTGTCCGTTCTTTTCAGAGAAATTCTTCGGGACACGATATTTTTGATAAACTAACATTCCTGGCATCAAAAACACCTGTGACTTCCACTACTTATACAATACCTTTAGATCATTTTACTGGCACAACTAGTGACATCATCACAGTTTCAGACCAATTATTGATTGATTCTCACTCTATTCTTCCTCTCTAGCTTGCTAAGTCTACCATGGTCCCACAAGCTACACCTGTTTCTACTGGAAATGTGGTCATCACTCAAGCTCCTATTGGAACACCACTTCCACTTAGATAAAATCTGTCACTTCCCCTTGGGTATAATTCTTTGAATACTTCCATTTCTATTCCTGCCCAAAATCCATTCGGAGGGTCTAATCTTTTTGTTCCTCCCAGGTCTAATGCTGCTAGTCATTTTGTTCCTAGACCTACCCAGTTTCTCTCTGGGGGGCCTTATGTTCCTCCTCCACCTTTGTCTGGAGGATCTAATCGTCTTGGACCTAGTAGCTCCAATCCAGTTGGAGGTACCAGCCATTTTGTTGCTTCTAATTTTCAAATTCTTGTTGGAGGTCAATCGCAAGTTGGGGAGCAACCTCAAGTTGGAGGCCATAACCCAACTTATGGGTAAAATATACCTGCATTACAATCTCAACCTTGGAAACTTTCTTTCCAAGGGAATCAACAACTTTTTTGGGGGAAACATCCTCAAGTTAGATCTTTTGTACCTCCTAATCTCGGACAACCATATCCACGTTCTATGAATCCTACTTGGGGTTAAAATTTTCAGTCTAATTTTCCTTTCTAAGGGAGCATGCCTAATCAACCAACTCCTGTTGGCTATTTGACTCAAAATCCTCCACAACAGATTTTTCCAGGACTATCTAACTATCTACAAACTGCTTATGGTCCTACTGGTATACCTACGAGACTTCCTCCTCAAAACTACCAGTTTCCTCAAGTGAACAGACAATTGCCTTTTCTTGCTACTTTGGATTTACCGGATTTATCTAGGATTTTGAATGATCGTATTTTACATTCTCCCTATTGGCCCGTCATACCAGCCAAGTTACCATCTAACATTCCTAAGTTTGACGGTCGATCGCGAGAAGACCCAAATAATCACGTCACGGCATTCCATCTTTGGTCTTCGTCCAACTCATTGATGGATGACTATATAAGATTACGAATTTTCCAAAGAACTCTTACAGGTTCAGAAACCAAATGGTATATTGAGTTACCATGAGGATTATTTAATGAATTAAACACCCTAGCCATGGCCTTCTTAATGCATTACCAATTTCCAATTCGATATGAGACAGGAACTGAAATTTTGAGTTTATTAAAAGAATCCTCTTCCACTCATATTTCTGATCATATCCATGAGTGGAGGAGGAGAAGACGCTTAATCAAAGATCCCCTTCTTGATCAAATGTCGGCCGAGTGGTTTACCAAATCACTCATTGGTTCTATAGCCCATGATGTTTCCACGGGTGGTTTCGCCACTGAAGAGCAGAAGATTAGTCATGCTCAATATCTGGATCTCGTTTATTCACAAATGGGCACACTCTATGACTTGATCCGTGATGCTCCTCGTCCATCCACGAATCCTACCCCAACACATCCAGTAGATTTTCATGCTGCTGATGGTGTGATTGGAAATTTTCATGTTGTGACTCATTCTACACAAGCCAATCATACCAATCCCAATTCTACTACTTCTAATGTACAAAATACTCCTACTCCTACTCCTTCTATCGGTAAAACTTCTAAAGTTAATTCGGTTCAATCTACACCTACCGATAAAAATCAAAATAAAAAGAAAGGAAAGGGTAAGAATAAGGAGGACAAAAATAATAATCAACAATCCGAGAAACCCAAAACACAGCCTATTGATGAAAAAGATAAGCGTAAACCTCGTTATCCTTGCCTTATCTGTGGTGAGGATCATTATACAAAATATTGTCCACGACGTGCTGAGGTTACTAAGTTCCTGCAAGGAACCGGGAAACCTCCTACACCCGCCGTCCTATCACAACCTTTTCCTTCTCAGCAGCAGACCCAATTGGTCATTTATGACCAAGCTTCTCCCTCTACCACGTATTACGTACTTATGTGTACTGGTGACTCCAAGAAGAACGAAGTTGCAGTCGCAACTCGAGCCAAAGATTATTCTCCTTCGAAAGAGAAAGTTGATGATTTACCACCTTCATTGGTTCAACCTCCTCTCCCAACTTCACCTCCAAATGATCCTCTTCATCTCAACTGACCGGGCCTAGATACAATTCTTCATCCTCCTCCCAAAGGCGTTGTTCGAAAGTCTTCATTTAATCCTCACGCACGTGCTTCCCAAAACTACAGTATTGTAGAAGACCTTGCGCAAGCACCCTCTACGATGTCAGCTCTCAAAGTCTTTCAAAGTTGTCCTACTCAACAAAAGGCGTTGTTAAAGGCTATTGGTGGAATTGATCCTACCGATACAAATTTAATAATATTTGACTTGGAAGATCATATTCCAAGGCTTCCTCCTCAATTAGCGTTTCAAATCCAAGTTGTTGTGGAAAATAAGAATATTTGTTGAACCGTTATTGATGAAGGAGCCTTGACTTGCGTTATGTCCATTACTTGTTGGAAAACTATTGTCTCTCCTACCCTTATCGAGTCACACAATACTCTTACGGCCTTCAATGGTACATGGTTTAAACCTTACGGTGTTCTTCCTTCGTTGTTTATTATGTTAGAAGGTAAGGCGGTTAATGTCGAGGTTGAGGTCTTTGATGCACCTCTTGATTACAACCTTCTATTTGGCTGTAGCTGGATTGAGTCCATGCCTGCAGTTGTGTCTACCCTTTTCCGTGTGTTACGTTTCCCACACCAAGGAAAGGTCATTACTGTCGATCAACTAGACTTCTTTAATTCCGATTCATGTACTAGCAATGTACCTTTTATCTCGAAAACACCTCCCGGTTATGAGAATGTTATCATGGGTCTTTTAAAAGAATCAACCTTGATGGGTACATTTCCTATTCCACCACCCGATATTCTTCCTCCTTTTGTCGTCTCCATTAACATGATATCAACCTTTGTTTATGAAACCCCTGAGTCTTATGACCCATGGATAGTACCTAGCTCTCGTGATTGTCTTCGTTATGATGACCAAATGCCTTTAAGTATGGTGGAATCAGCTTATCAAGCTATTCAATCGACAATTCCTTCCCCTCCTTCTCTCGGTGATACATCTCCTGATCCATTCCATGTGATATTTCCTACTGATGAGATGATCATGACAATCATGTCTATGGAAGATATTCCATGGGACGATGGGCATCATTGTTCCATTCTCTTCCTAGAATGTGAGACCATAGAGAGTTACCAACAGATTTCGACTCCGTCTACTGTTGTTGTTATTTCTTATATTCCTGACTCAACACACGATGTTTTGTATGAAGGGAAATTGAGTAATATTTCGCCTACCATTCCTCTTGACATATCGATTAAACCTAGAGTCATGGAAAATGTTCATATCAGTGCCTCATGTTATGCTGATGAGGTTCGTACTTATAAATCCCTTTTCCAAGAATTCCGCGACATTTTTTCCTGGACTCATGAAGAAATTCCTGGTATCGATCCTGATATTGTTGTGCACAAGATTGAGACTTACCCGAATGCAAAACCCGTTCGACAGAGACATCACCTAGTGAATCCATGCAAAGATGCTGCTATTAAGCTTGAATTTGAAAAACTTCTTAAATCTGGCTTTGTCTATCTCGTGGCTTTGACCGATTGGGTGTCCAATCTTGTTCCAGTTAACAAGAAACAAGGCACGATCTGTGTTTGTGTAGATTATAGGGATATAAACAAAGCTTGTCCCAAAGACAATTATCCAACCCATTTCATTGACCAGATTGTTGACAATTGTGCCGGGAGTGAAATCTTCTCCTTGATGGACAGTTTCTCTAGCAATAATCAAATCAATATTTTACCTGTGGATCAACATAAGATTGCTTTTATTTGCCCTTGGGGAACCTTCGCATACCAGAAACTACCTTTTGGTCTAAAAAAGGATGGTGC
>SNQJ01S0120786.1:29937-51397 GCA_010110895.2 Picea sitchensis
GATTAAAGGAAGCTTCCAGTACCTGTAGGGTGAATAGGACATTTATTTGTTTCACCTGTGGTTAGATTTAGAACTGTTTTTGATGCTTAGATTAAAAGGTTTTTAAAAATGATCTTTCTTTTATGGTTTAGATAGATATGATGATGATTGGATGTTTAAGATAATGGTAGATAGTCTTGGGAGATTACATCGGATCAAAAATAGAAGTACCTGTACTTAAACTCAGAACTGTTTTCATTTGATGAATTAAACAAGAGATGATTAGTTTCAAGATAATCATTAGGGTTCAGTTTCTAAGAGTAAGTTTGTGTTTTCTTCTCTGAATAACCTTTAAATAGGAATTAGAATCTTACCAGCACATATAGTGTAGCATCTCTAAGTTCACTTACCCTGGTTTGACAATTTAGTGTTTTCAGGTAATTAAAAATCTTTAATATAACAGCCTGACAGATTCTTTAAATTTTATTGATGGTAGCCCTGAGGGAGAAGGGTGTGGATTGATAAATGGGAGGAGTTGGTAAAAAAAACATGAATATGCCAATGGTGTTGAAGCTGATGTCAAGATGCTAGTGCTGAAGAATTCTTGATGAAGATGGAAGGTGCTGAAGATTATTGAAAATGTTGATGCTAAGGATGTAAGTGCTGAAGATGAAGATGCTGAAAATGAAAATTTTGAAGATGAAGATGTTGAAGATGAAAATTTTGAAGATGAAAATGTTGAAGCTAAAGATGATAAAGTTGAAAGTCCTAAATATGAAGATGTTGAAGATGAAATTCTGGAAGATGAAGATGCTGGAGATGAAAGTCCTAAAGATGAAGATGTTGAACATGAAAATCCTGAAGCTGAAGATACTGAAGATACAAGTCTTGAAGATGAACATGTCGAAGATGAAAATCTTAAAGATGAAGATTAATGATATGGAAGTTCTGAAGATGAAGATGACAATGTGCAACTACAATGATTGTGTTTTGTGGTTAATGTATTTTGTAGCTGCGGATGATCTGCATCAACTAGAAATGATCTGTAGTAGCTAGAAATGATTTGCAACAGTTACAAATGATATGCCGAGAATAATCTTCTTCGGATGGAAATAGACCAGAAATATAAAATAAGGCCTTGATTATACCTTAGACATGAATAGAATGGTCTTAATGATTCTTTATTGGCTACAAAAAAGCTGCAATGACATTGTTATCTACAGTAATAAGTAGTTCATAGTAGTAGAGAGAGAACCAAATGAAGCAGAGGAATCAAATAGAACCTATTCAAAAGAAAAGTGCAATTGAGATGGACAAGGTTGAAGACAATGCCCCGTTATTAACAATCTTTGGTTAAATACTGATTTATTTATGTATGCATTTTTTATTATATTATGTTTTTTGCAGGTGTCTCCCACCAGAAGAATGTTTTTAGGGAGATACATGTCTAATTGTGCCTATGAGGAGGTTTTCACAGTTAGATTGTTATTATTCTATACACACCCCCCTTTTATGTTTTATTATTGTTGGGTTGTTATATTCTTTGCAGTGAAAGTCGAGGTGGATCGGCTTACAGTCAAATTTGAAGGTCGAGGTGGTTAGATTGGGTAAAGACAAAGTTGAGGTGGATCGAAAACAAGTTGAAGGTCGAGGTGAGTCGACCGGGTAAAGTCGAAGTCGAAGGTTGAGGTGGTTCGATGTGGTTAAAATATCGACAACGAGTCAAAGAGGTCAACCAACAAGAGGTTGACAAGTGGGCATGTGGAAACTGACTGAAGACCAAATGAAGGCCAACTGGTAGTTGACAAGTAATCCGACTTGGTAGTCGACTGTAATAGAATCTTGAGATTCACGGGATTTGTAGCCAATTATCTGCGTGGATATGTAACCATTTTTGGGTGCCTTTTATTTAGGGTTTTACCTGATGTAAATCCTATAAAGAAGACATGTTGTAATGTTGTAAAAGCTAATCTTTAAATGATGAATGGATAATTGTCAAGAGTCTGTAATTGTAGAGGTTGATGGTCATGTGGATGTAAGCCGAATTGGCTACAGGGTTGTTATTGTGTAAGTAAGAGGGTATGATGTCGATTGTTTCTTAGGTGTGGACCAAGGTTAGACATGTAACCTTTTATTCTGAATGAATAAGACAACAAGAGACTAAAATACTCAAGGAGTGCTGGTTTTCCTGATTTGGGTTTCTGAGGTAAAATATCTGTGTACTGTGTGTTTTCTTTGTCATTTACTTATTTGATTAAATCTTTCTTCCTCTCTTTTGCTAGGTTTAGCATGGAAGTGTGTCTCATTTCCTAACATGTGGTATCAAATATTGGCCTAACAACCTTGGATTTGAGCTAAACCCTAGGTTCAATAAGAGTTGTAAGTCTAAAATATTTAAAGAATTGTGTTAAAGAATGGAGAGCAGCTCGAGAATAGAGATCAAAAAATTCAATGGATAGAATTTTGAGCTTTGGGAGCTTAAAATTGAAGATCTTCTTGAAGATCGAGAACAATGGATAGAAGTTTGTCTGGGTACCATGCTGGTAGGTATGTCGACAGAAGAATGGGAGAAACTCGAGAGAAGAGCAAGGAGTATGATTCGACTTTGTCTTGCAGATTTTGTATTGTTGAATGTCTCAAGCGAAGATTCGACCTAGAAACCGTGGGACAAGTTGGGAAGCTTGTACCAGTCGAAATCCCTCATAAATAAGTTGTTTCTCATAAAGAAACTATATCTTTTGAGGATGAGTGATAACAGTTCGGTGACTGAGCATTCAAATGTGTTTAATACCATTATAAGCCAGTTATCTTATGTGGATATTAAAATCATTGAGGAGGAGAAGTGTGTTATTCTATTATGTTCTTTGTCAGACTCCTAGGATAACTTAGTCATGGCTATAGGGAGTAATACAACCACATTAGTTCTAGAGGATGTGGTTTTATCTATATTCTTAGAAGAAATGATAAGGAAGAACATGGAAGGATCGACCAAATATGCTTTAGTGGTGAGAGGTCAACCGGTTTATAGAGATAAAGAAAATTTCTCTGGTAGAAAGTCTAAGTCGAACGGTAGATCTAAATCCCCTGCTCAGTCAACAAGAAGATGTTGGAAATGTGGTAAAGTTGGGCATTACAAAAGGGAATGCAATTTGAAGGTGATGGAAGTCAGTACAAGATCCGACGAGAGGCATTTGACTGAGAGAAAGACGACTCCAGATAAGGTACAATCCACCTGAATTTCGTTCCACATACGTGTTAACTGCCATCGATGATGAGCCCAAGTAATTTAGGGAGGAAATCAACTCAGCAGAGGGAAAACTCTGGAAGGATGCCATGGTCAAAGAGATGGAATCCTTGCACAAGAATGAGACATGGGACTTAGTCAAGTTACCTGGTGGAATAAATCCCATTGATAGCAAATGGGTATTCGAGAAGATGATGAATACAATAGGTCAAGTCGAGATATTCAAAGCTCGACTGGTAGCGAAAGGATATTCCCAAGTCAAAGGAGTCAAATTTGGTGGGATTTTTTCCCATGTTGAAAAATTAACTTCCATCAGAGTACTAATGTCTCTGGCTGCAACATTTGATCTTGAAAAAGAACAAATGGATGTGAAGACAATGTTCCTACATGGGGACCTGGAAGAAGAAATCTACATGAAACAACCTGAATAATTTGTAGTAAAGGGCAAGAAATATTTGGTTTGCAAACTAAAAAGATCCATTTATGGTCTAAAGCAATCACCAAGTATGTGGTACCAAAAGTTTGACACATAAATCCTTAGTTTAGGATTTGTGAGAAGCAAAGTTGATCACCACATATATTCCAAAGAAGAATATGGGCGTTTCATATATGTAGCATTGTATGTCGACGACATGTTTCTGATTGGAAACATCATGGACATAATCAAGGAGGTGAAGAAGCAAATATCCTCTGAGTTAGACATAAAGGATCTTAGTGCAGAAAACTTCATTACGGGAATGGAGATTAAGAGATATCGAGTAGCTAGAAATCTCTGGTTGAACCAGTCAAAGTATATTGAAACAATTTTGAAACGTTTCAACATGCAGGATTGCAAACTTGTGAAGGTGCCAATTCCTATGGGAGCAAGGCTAACTATTGAACAATGTCCAAAGACACAGGAAGAAATAAAGGACATGGCACATGTTCCCTATGCAAGTGATGTTGGTAGTCTAATGTATGTGATGGTCTGCACTCGACCAAACATTTCCCATGCAATGGGAGTGTTGAGCATATACATGTCGACACCTGGGAAAGAGCACTAGACAACTGTCAAAAGAGTATTTAGGTATTTGTGTGGCACACAAGATTATGCTATATGCTACCAAGGAAAAACTAGAAGTGATAGTGAATTAAATGTACATGTCTTTGTCGACGTCGACTGGGTTGGAGATCTAGATCGATGGAGGTCGACCAATGGATATGTCTTCAAGATGTTCCATGGAGAAATAAATTGGATGAGCAAGTGACAGGAGGTCGTAGCCTTGTCAACAACATAAGTTGAATACATGGAAACCACTCATGGAAGCAAAGAAGCAGTATGGCTGCAAAGGCTGTGTTCAAGAATCAAGTTTGAGTAGAGAGATATGAAGATAATTTGTGATAGTCAAAGCGCAATATTTCTGGAAAATAACTCTACTTATCATTCTAAGGCTAAGGGCATTGATGTACAATACCATTTTGTGAGAGACATGGTGGAAATAAACAAGGTGGTGTTGGAGAAATTAGACACGTTGGAAAACATAATAGACTCGTTGACCAAGTCTGTGAGTGTTGTGAAGTTCTCTTGGTGCAGAGAGGCAATGGGCATTTATGCCCTGGGTCTGTGAACGAGAGTTCAAAGATCTCTTGATTTCGGTAAAGAAGACAAAAAATGGGAGAATGTTGGGTTGTTATATTCTTTGCAGTGAAAGTTGAGGTGGATCAAATGACAGTCGAAGTTGAAGGTCGAGACAGGTTGATCGGGTAAAGACAAATTTGAGGTGGATCGACAAAAATTCGAAGGTCGAGGTGTTGCGAATGTGTAAAGTAGAACTCCAAGGTTGAGGTGGTTTGACGTGGTAAAGACATCAACAAAAAGTCGAAGAGGTCAACTGACAAGAGGTCGACGGTGAGTGTGTGGCAACCGACTGAAGACCGAATGAAGGCCGACTGGTAGTCAACATGTAATCTAACTTAGTAGTCGACTATAACATAATCCTAATATTCATGGGATTTGTAGCTAATGATTTGCATGGATCTCTAACTATTTTTCGGTGCCTTTTCTTTAGGGTTTTGCCTACTGTAAAGCATATAAAGAAGGCGTGTTGTAATGCTGTAAAAGGTAATCTTTAGATGATGAATGGCTAACCACCAAGAGTCTATAATCGTAGAGGTTGTTGGTCATGTAGATGTAAGCAAGAGGATATGATGTCAATTTTATCTTAGGTGTGGACCAAGGTTAGACATGTAACGTTTTATTCTGAATGAATAAGACAACAATAGATCAAAACACTCAAGGAATGTTGGTTTTCCCAGTTTGGGTTTCCAGGGTAAAATCTCTATGTATTGTGTGTTTGCTTTATCATTTAGTTTCTTGATTAAATTTTTCTTCCTCTCTTATACTAGGTTTAGAGTGGAAGTGTGTCTCATTTCCTAACAATTATGCCTAGTGGTACCAACCAGATACTGGTTTTCTAGCATCACTGAGTCTTGGAACACCCAAGACTGGGTTTTCACTACAAGATTATTATAAAAATCTTATGTTTCTCTTTTTTATTTTATTTGTTATCTATTTTATTTTTTAAATTTTATTATCAATTTGGGAAGAATATCAAATCATGTTATTGTGGGTATAGATGGCAAAGCCTATGTGACTATAATTTTAAAGTCTAGCTGAACATTTAAAGTTTTAACAAATGCTTCGCTAGAGAGTGGACACTGATACACACACAGTCGATGCTCATTGACAAGTAATGGAGTGCAATGTTCATCAATAGTCCCGAGCTTAACAATACCATTGTCAAGACAATGTCTACCTGATAAGGGCCTGCCAAGTGTGTTCAAAACTGTCCTTTGAATTTCTTGAAGCAGGAGTCATAAAGTAATGCTGAATCCCTTGCATGAAATGTTTTATGCTTGATAAATTTATCATGCCACCTTACCTGTGTTGTTTTTCTAGCTTCAGATCCGATGATTAATTTCTTATGAAAATGTTAACCAAATTTATGCCTTTTATATCATAAATTAACCATACACTGAAACATACAACTAACTAGCAACGAAAATAAACAAGAATCGCCATGCGCAAGAAACACAAGAAATACCCTGGGAAAACCCCAACAGGGGGGAAAACCCATCAACCTTTCTCTAGAAGAATTCTATGTCAGATATGAAGACAATAAAAATATTTCCCAGCCAAACCTTGCTCTTCAAGAGATATAGAGCAACCAAAAATACACCAACAAAATAGACCAATATAAATGCCCTAAGAGACCTTCGCTCAACCCTTGTTGCGATTGCCTCAGGTCTGCAGTTTCCTTCTTTTTGGATCAACGAAATTTTTGTGTACAAATGAGGTGAGACATCCCTTTATTTATATTTGAGAGATGACCTTTCAAGAGGCACCTTTTCGTGAGGTGTCTTTTTGCTGGGGCCAACTTTTCCTTTAGGTCAATAATCAAATATTAATTTAATACCTTCTAGTAGGGCCGGATTTTACAAGTACACATATTCGTTTCTAGAATATTCTTTTTTGAATATATACACTATGAAGACCGACCATAGTTACAAAAATTCAACACTCCCTCTTAACTAGGGAGGTATTCATAATGACCATCTAAATGTTCTCTCATTGGAAAATTTGACTTGTCTTCTTGGCACTTATTTTGTCATATAAAGGTTGGATCAAGTCATCATCAACGTTAGCATCATCAACTGACACAAATTGGTTAGTATCTTGACACATGGAACATCATATAGCATCAAATATCTGAGCCATGCTCTATCTGAATAATTTGGGAACAATGATGAATGCATTAGGTGCCGAAAGCCATGCCATGGGATAGAGGGACCATTCTTCCTAATTAGGTCACCATCTGTGACACAAGAAGAATGTCTGTCTCGTCAAATGCTAAAAGCCATGCCATAGGCTACATGGACCATTCTTCCTAATCAAGTCACCATCTGTGACGAATGAATAATTTTCGTCACGTTAGATGCTGAAAGCCATGCCATGGGCTACAGGGACCATTCTTCCTAATCAGGTCACCATCTGTGACACATGAAGAATGCCCATCTCAGACCATTTTCCTTGGTCAGGTCACTATTTATGACACATGGAAAATGATTGTCCTATACCAATATCCCTAATCAACTCACCATCTATGACACATGGAGACAGACCATTCTTCCTAATCAGGTCACCATTTGTGACACAAGAAGAATTACTGTCCTGGAACATTTTCCCTAATCAGGTCACTATTTGTGACACAGGGAAAATGACTGTCCATAGTACATCAACATCCTGACCAACTTGGACCATTTTCCCTAATCAGGTCACCATCTATGACACAAGGAGAATGTCTGTCTAACAACACCCCAACTATCCATGATGCAAACATATATCAACATTGTCTTGGACCATTCTCCCCAACCCGTTCACTATCTGTGACACGAGGAGAATGACTGTCCATGATGTAATCATATCAACACTCCCTCTCAACGAGGGAAGACATTCACATCAACAGAGCAATTCACCAACTAGCCAACTTGTTGATGGTAAACATCTGTTAGATTCCATGAATGTCAACAATCTRCTCGTCTATGTCCTAAAGCCTAGCTGCTTCATCTGCACCATGTATTGGATGAAGTCCTGCAAGAAGCCTCTAAAGCCTCACTAGTTCCACTAATCACACCAGTAGCTGGGATATATTCTGCCTCTGTAGTATATTATGCTTCCACAAATCCTGACTGATCTCATGCTGAAGCAACACCCTTTGGTGCCCTTTCTTTCAATTTCACTCTCTCCTTGGTTAGAACTGTGCCATACTGGTACATATGCTCTGCTGAAACCCAATGTACATGCCTCAACTCAACCATGAGCTGACCTACGATGCTCTCTGCAAAGAAAATATCTGATCAAGTATATCAATGATCCAATCAATTGTCTGTACATCGTGGGATCCACAAAATCTGAATATGAAGCATAGTCACTCAACTTCTTCATATTTATCATCATAGGTGTAGTCATGGACTTGCAGTCCATCATGCCATATCTATGCAAGATCACAATTGTGTACTTCCTATGTCTGAGGAATTTCTTTCTTGGCCTCTGCCACACCTCCAATCACTTGGAGAATACTCAATCTCCTGATAGGAACAATTGATCATCCCAAAAATATCCAATATGGGACTAGATCCTATGGAAGTGGATCTGCATGTACTTAGAGTAGCTCCTCCACTCTCTCTGCAACTACTCCCTCTAGAACCTGCAACTACTCCCTTTGGGACTTTGCAACTGCTAAACTCTAAGACTGAGAGTAAATCTCTCTCTCTCTCTCTCTCTCTCTCTCTCTCTCTGCATGATATACTTAGTGTCCGTACCAAGTTTAATATGAAATGATGAGTCATACTTTAAGTGGCAATCACATAACACAAACATTCAATCGCATAACACATGTGTTATCGTGGTTCACCCCTTAAAGGGATACATCCACAAAGATTTGGCTCTTAATCTCTTTTATTATGGCGGTTCCAAAACTACAACGCCACGTTCTTTACAACTCGTCCTCAGTCAGGTCGAGATCTATTATGAGGAGGACTAGATCACACCAGGCTTCTTAGCCTGTGATATAACCCTCAAGATATACCCTTCTGACCCTCTACAACTCAACAACTTACAAGACTGGATTAGAGTACAGTCGTGTTACAAACCAATTACTCCTTCTCATGCGAGTAACACTCCATAAGTAGAACCCCCCCTAGACCTCCTAAGTACTCTTTATATGTTTTTTTGGTTCATCAACCATTACATTATCTTACCAAAACCCTAACATAGTTAGGTCTTCTTGCATGTTGGCCTTGAACGTTTTCCTCCTCTGCATGTGCATTTTCCTTTCATCCACTGGTTTTCCTGCTAGCCGTCTTTCTTTCCCATCTTCTTGCATGCGTGCCTCGCATGCCTCCCTACCAACTGCATGTCCTCCATGTCATGCCTTTTCCCCAAAATGGGCTTGTGCCCAACATGCCCCCAACAATGATATCGTGACTCGTCCCGAGTCACTGCCCGATTTGTGCAACTGTCACTGCCTGCTGTAGTGCGTCATATATTTCCGTTATCTGTTGACACTGCTGGTGAACATGATTGCTCTTTTTGGACATAGCGGTGACCACCTGTGGCGTGATAGGAGATTGTAACATCTCTCCTCCCTTGGACCCAATCTGTTCAACGCTCTGCTTAGCTATGTCTCTCTCCATGACCAAATGCTCCGCCTTTTCTTGCAGTGGCTCCAACAATGCCTGTCTTGTTGTCTTCGCTTGCATTGCTTTCTCTTCAAACTGTAGAGCCTTCATTTTGGTGGCAGTCCTGATCTTCTCTGACAATGAAACTATTTTCTATTGCTGCTTCACCTTCGCCATTGCTATGTGGAGTTTGTTTTCCCTCTCTTGTAGTTCTTGGAGGCTTCCATCCCCTAGGAGGTGAGTCCACAACTACGCACTCTTTTCTAACAGATCAATGACTCTTTGTATGATTTGGCTGATGTCCTCAGTAGTTGCTATTGCCTCTTGTTCTCGCTGCGCTCTCACTTCTGGGGGAGTAGTGGGTGTGACACGCTTCTCTAGCTCTTTAATTTTCTCTTTATAGTGTTGTTTAGTCTACTCTATCCTTCGCATATTCTCTTCCGAAGACACTGCCTCCTCATTTGTGTTATCGGGAATGGCTTGAAATAGTATGTGGATCTAAGTCTCCATATCCTCCACTTTTTTTTGTACTCTCTCTTTCCATTGTGCTTCGTGGTTGAGGGATTCCTTCATCGCGATTTTTTCTACCTAGGCTACCTGTGGATTCGTCGCGTCAGTTCTTGCTTTGGACTGAATCTCCTGCGCAACACTTACCTGAAGTTTATACAGTGCCTTTGTTGGAATCTTGGCCAATGCCACATCCAACGCTTCAATGTCCTTTAAGGGTTTTTGTGCTGTCTCTTCATCAAGAAACATCATCGCATGCATGATGATGAAATTGGCGCTCCCATGTGCTGCAAATTGCACTGTTTCAGGCACTGGCACTCCTTCCTTAGCCTGCATGGGTGTTTCTTTTGGTTCCTGAGCTCCCTCGATCCTTATCTGCTCCAACACAGTTTTTACTTCTTGCACTTGATCTGCAATTAAATCCCTATGCTTATCCACATTCTCCCACACCTCGACCAGTGTTTTCTCGACTACTTTTGCCACTAACTCCACATCGTTTGGGATTAGTGATATATGGCACTGTGGTTTGTTGACCTTCGCCTTCTTTCAACCACCACTGATTTTATCCCCTGGCCACTTCCCTTGGGTGCCTGATGGCTTAGGAATAGTGGGCATCTGAGTATCTCTAGCAGTGGTTGGCCCCGTTTCTTCTGCCACAGGAATCTTCTGGGTCCCTATCCCTAGTTCTTCCTCCATAGGGATCTCCTGTGTCCGTGTGCATGTTTCTTCTGCGTGCACTTCTTCCGTTGGATGTGTTGGTGGTTGTTCTGCGCATGATGGAGGCTATGTAGGGCCCCTTGGTGGTCTGATATGTGTTCTAGGTTTCTTCTTGGTAGGGGTGCTTCCCCCCTCTTGACCTTGCATACTCCTCTTTTTGGTTCCGGCCCCATTAGTTCCTATTTGGTGCGTTAGGGATGGTCTTCCCTGCGTCTGAGTTTGTGGGCTTGGTACTACGGCTGGAATCACCGGTACCTTCCATTCTTCAGGCCACTCCTGGACCTCTCTTTGGATCACTTCCGTCATCACACAATAGTTTAGCTGTAGCCAATCATTGGAATGATCTCTCTTTTCTTACAACCATAATCTATTACACATTGCCCTGAAGTTGGCAACCTGTCCAAACTCTTAGACAGTTTATGGTGAAATGTGCCATGTATCCACAATGAGGTCTTGGATTTCTACGAAATACCTCACAAATATGTCCGTATTTATCTTCTTTGTCTTCGAGTCTATGATGCTGTGTAATGATATGTAGTGCGTTGCGCCACACTTTACTGGTCTCTCCAGATACTTACTGTAAACTGGTTCCTTCCAGCCAATGAGGTTAATGAGGATGAGTAACCACGAGTAGTGGAACTCAGATACCCAATCTTGTGTGTCCTTAATTTCTTCTAAATATGAGTTCTATTAGGGATAAAAAATAACTTTCTAATGATTTCCAAATCACATGATAAGAGGAGCATTAGGCAGAAAAGTTATTTCTAATCTTAAGGTTTAAAGGCTTTGAGACAAGCTCTTAAAACTATATCATTCCAACACATAAATCAAATTGCATTTCAAAATAGACCAAAAACTGATTTTTAGCTTTCGGTGGCTAAGTGGTAAAATTACAAGGTTGTGAGCCACCGAAAGTCAGGGCTTTTGGTGGCTAAATCAGATTTTCAAGGGCAAATGAGCCGCCGAAAGTGCAGAAGAGTCCGTTTTTACTATGCTGAGTCATCATTTTCAAATGATGATTCTGAGCGACTGGAGAATCATTTTGAGAAACGGGAGGAGGCTTTTGTTACTAACACGTCAAAGAACAATAACCTCTCTCAATTTTACTACATGTGTCATATATTGGGAGAATCAAATTCATCTCTGAGCCCTAATTTTTGGATCTCAGAATTTCCCTGTTTGAAACATGTTTTTGAAATGAATATCCTGGGAAAATGAAAATGAATATCAAAGAAATGAGAGAGGTTTTTTCTCACAATAAAACAATATAAAAAAGCCTCTTCCAGTTTGTACAAATCGTTTTTTATTGGAGAGATATAGGTCAATATTTGAGTAGCATATTTCCAATTTTTTTTGTCTTTTCTAGCCACCTCACAAATTCGAATTTGAGATAGGAAAAGAGTTTATCAGATCCATCTTTTGAGGATCTTGAAACTAATTTGTAAAGCTTATTTAAAGCCCACAGAGACACAGTTCAATGGAGGGGGGAAAACATACTGAGGACTGTGGTTCTATTCTTGAAGACTTGTACATTTCATCTTTTGGAGATGTCCATGAATATATCTTGACATTGAGCTTCTTTCACTTTGTTTGTTCAGTTTTCATATCCTTTCTTTCCAAGTTTATGTATACTCAATGACAGAAGGCTGTCATCCCATCTCTTCATTGGTATATTAGACTTACATACATTGCTTCTTGAGATTGTCTTAGTGTCAGATAACTATCATCTTATCAGTGCACTCATAAGCTTAAGCTGCAAGTATTTACTCATTATGTCTGGCCATCTATTGCATACAAATATTATATATGTTTCTGCTGGTATGAAGAAGTATCTTACCTATCATTACTGGTCATTCACATATGCTTTTTGTAGGTATTTCTTGCTAGCATAATGAGTCTTCTCCATGTTTTCACACATTGATTAAAACCTTATGAGCAACATAGTTGAAAGCCTTGGTATTTCAAGTGACCCATGTCTTTCTAAATGGATGTGAGTTTATAATGTCATATGATTTGATCCTTTTTCCTCCACAGTTTATTGATCTATTTAAGTTACCAATCTTACACACTTCTACATTCAGGGAGTGATTTATTGGAGTGATAAAAAAATGGCACCGTTGCCGGGGAA
The DNA here is from genome assembly GCA_010110895.2 of Picea sitchensis. Taxonomy (NCBI): domain Eukaryota; kingdom Viridiplantae; phylum Streptophyta; class Pinopsida; order Pinales; family Pinaceae; genus Picea; species Picea sitchensis. Next base: position 42,732 of record SNQJ01S0120786.1, read on the forward strand.
CGAAAGTGAAAGCAGAGTTTCCCTGGGAGAACGACATAGATCTGTGTCTTGATGGCAGACAAGAGACATACATAAAATTTGACTGTAATCATTTTCCTGGCGAATCCACATTAAAGACTCCACTGGGGAGGATCCGATTGATAGAAGATGAAGAAGCTGAATTCTAAATCTAGGTATCAGTTCATTAGTTTGCTTCATGAACTCTTGTTGTTCTTTATTAGTTCCTTCATATTCTTCCCTTCACATGTTAAAAGAATTATCCTCTGTTTTGTATATTCTGAAGATTATCAAACTTTTTTTATATATCCATCTTTAGAAGAAGATTTGTAGCCTGCTTGCATTGTAGATGTTGATTAAGACATTTTGCCTCAACTTGCTCATAAAGATGACCACAGTATCTCAATTCCTTCAGAATTTGATCAACCACGTTATCTTGAAGAAGTTACAATTATTTCAAAACCCTGTCAGATTTCAATTCCTTTTACCAAAAATTCTGAACCTTGTCAACAACTTACTATCTTTCATGATCAACGCACAACCTTTCAAATCAAAATTAGGATGAAGATGTTCAAGACTTTAAAACTGCCCTCTCTTCTTCATCTTTATCCTGTTGACTATTATGAATATCTCCCTTAGTTTTCCAGAGAGAATCAAGCTTCAACCGAGAGACACTTGGAATCCTTTTTGGATTTTGTTGATCATTTTCAGATTGTTCATGAAGACATGATCATGAGATATTTTTCAAAATCTTTGATCAGAGATGATGCTCTATGGTTTAAGGGTCTAAGAGCTGATTCTATTGGTTCTTGGATTGAGTTCTCAAATGTTTTTATGAAGTATTGGGGTGAAAACAAATCAACAGATTCATACCTTGCTGATTTCTATGCCTTGAAGAAACAACAAAATGAAACCTTGCTTATTTTCAATCGAAGATTTTGCAGCATTTACTATGGTATGCCTTTGAAGATTCGGCCTACAGAGAAAGCTGCCATGATTTATTATGTTATGGGGTTGCATTCAGAACTTGCTCTTTTTCTGCTAGAAAGAAAGTCTTCATCCTTAAAGATCTTGTTTGAAGATGCTCTAGAGGTGGAGGAGAACATCACTGCTTCCAGGAGGATTCGAGAGTAGGATGATTTTGAATATCTGCATCTATTAGAGCCAACAAAATGTTAGTATATTCCAGATTTTGAGTAGGAAAGTAATGATTATGTGGCATATTTAGAACAACAACATGCATCTAAAATTATTTCAGATTGTGAATCAGATCCTTCAACATTTGCAAAGCTTTCCAGAGACAGGTATTCATATAAAGTTTATGATCAATTTACAAATCTAATTAAGCCTATGATAACTCATGATTGTATAGACAACTACATTTTTATAGCTGATCGAAATCTTTATTTTTCAAATACTACTCTATCATCATTCTCTGAACACTATTATGAAGAAGAGGTCAAAGACTTTGATGATCACAAAGTAATCATAAAAGAAGAAGAAGGTTACCAATCTTTTGGCAGAGAAGAAGTCATATAGGTGGAAATTTTTCCTAAAGACCAACAAATTTCTGATATCAGTTTCAAATATCTAGTGGTAGCCTTCATAGAATCATACATTTCAGAGAACATGAAGACTTCAGATTTGTTAAGCTTATCAGTATTTCCAGATGATTTTGGTTTTGTGAATGATTTTTATTCACTGCTGTTTCATTTTAAACATCAAATATTGGTCAGTGAGGATGATGAAATCATTTCAATATTAAAATTACTTGGATGGTTGCTATGGAAATTTGCCTTTACCTAACCAAATTGTAGAACTGGTTAGATTAGAGTAGGTAAGAAATAAGCTTACTGCCCAAGCATTTCTTTTCTTTCATTTTGCAGCAGATGTAGCAGTTAATTTGTCTGAATAAAGGTAGTCTTGAAGATATAAAGAGATCATCTATACAGGTCATGAAATATTTTCAGAAAGAGGTGAATGGATGACCCCATGCTCAATGGAATACTGACTCCATGACCAATGGAATACTGACTCCATGCCCAATGGAACATTAGACATTAAGTTCCGATTTTATTTTTCTGGAAAGTCATTAGATCTTTGGTTCTTGGAAACCTCGTAGGGAGGTATCCATCCCAGTTGGAGCCATATGTTAGTTAGCGATCAAAAATAACTTCCTAATGATTTCCAAATCACATGATAAGAGGAGCATTAGGTAGAAAATTTATTTCTAATCTTAAGGTTTAAAGGCTTTGGGACAAGCTCTTAAAACTATATCATTCCAACACATAGATCAAATTGCATTTCAAAATAGACCAGTTTTTAGCTTTTGGGTGGCTAAGTGGTAGAGTATAGGGGTTGGCCAGTGCTTAGAGGTCGAGTTTATTCTAATTCAAATTTTCAAGGGCAAATGAGCCACCGAAAGTGCAAAAGAGTTTGTTTTTACTGTGTTGAGTCATCATTTTTCAAATGATGATTATGAGCAACTCGAATATCATTTTGAGAAGCGGTCAGAGGTTTTTACTAACAAGTTAAAGAACAATAACCTCTCTCAGAATTTCCCTCTGCGGGTGTCATATATTGGGAGAATCAAATTCATCTCAGAGCCCTAATTTTCGGATCTCACAATTTCCACAATTTGTACATGTTTTGTCATATATAGGAAAATGAAAATGAATCTCAAGAACTAAGAGAGGTTTTCTCACAACAAACCAATATTAAAGCCTCTTCATTTTGTATACATATATTATTTTTATTGGAGAGATATATAACCTCTCTCAAGTTTCCTACAGGTGTCATATATTGGGAGAATCAAATTCATCTCTGAGCCCTAATTTTTGGATCTCTGAATTTCCCTGTTTGACACATGTTTTTGAAATGCATATATCGGGAAAATGAAAATGAATCTCAAAGAACTAAGAGAGGTTTTTTCTCACAACAAACCAATATACAAAAGCCTCTTCCATTTTGTATACATATATTTTTATTGGAGAGATATAGGTCATCTTTGAGCAGCATATTTCCAGAAATTTCTGTCTTTTCCAGCCACGTCACAAATTCGAATTTGAGATAGGAAAAGAGGTTATTAGATCCATCTTTTGAGGATATTGAAACTAATTTGTAAAGCTTATTTAAAGCCGACAGAGACACAGTTCAAAGAAGAGGGGGAAATAGTCTGAGGATTGTGGTTCTATTCTTGAAGACTTGTACATTTCATCTTTTGGAGATGTCCATGAATATATCTTGACATTGAGCTTCTTTCACTTTGTTTGTTCAGTTTTCATATCCTTTCTTTCCAAGTTTATGTATACTCAATGACATAAGGTTGTCATCCCATCTCTTCGTTGGTATATTAGACTTATATATATTGCTTCTGAATATTTTCTTAGTGCCAGATAACCGTCATCCTATCATTGCACTCATAAGCTTAAGCTGCAAGTATTTACCCATTATGTCTGGCCATCTACTATATACAAATCTTATATATGTTTTTGCTGGTATGAAGAAGTATGTTACCTATCATTACTGGCCATTCACATATGCTTTGTGTAGGTATTTATTTCTAGCATAATGAGTCTTCTCCATGTTTTCACACATCGATTAAAACCTTCTGAGCAACATAGTTGAAAGCCTTGGTCTTTCAAGTGACCCATGTATTTATAAATGGATGTGAGTTTATAATGTCATCCGATTTGATCCTTTTTCCTCCACAGTTTATTGATCTATTTAAGTTACCAATCTTACACCCTTATACTGTCAGGGAGTGATTTCTTGGAGTGATAACAAGTTCAAGAGATATGGGGCCCAACTCATCGAGCTTCACTTTTCACACTGCGTGGCGACAGTGACCACACCGACCGATACTTCCTCTTTGCGACACTTGCGTATCAATTTGCATCTGAGGAGTCTGGTGGCAACCCTTGTCGCAGGATCGTTGATGTCGCTAATCCTGATTCCCCTGTTACCACGCTCTATGCCATACTTGGCCCTGATCTCATATGAGATGGCCTTGGCTCTGGTTTTATCCTCCAGGTATTGTTTTGGCTTTTCCCCATCTGTGGGTAGCCCCGCGATTGCTTCTATGAGGTCCACAGTGACAAGCAATGACTTACCCATCCAAAATATCCCATCATGCACTCGTGCAAGCAGTTTCTTGACGCAGACGTTAATGTGCTTTCCCCACCCAAAATGTGGAAAATCCAACAAGTTCATGATGCCAGTGTTATAGAGCCCAAGAATCCACTGCACCGGCTCTAACAATGGTATGCCTGATGAGCCTTCTCCTCTTCTTTCTAGATAATTTTTGGGGCACCAAGTCTGGAAATTTGGTGACATCTGTCACGTCATGGTCAAAATACTTGATGGAATTCACTCCACTGACCATATCATCATCTACACACACCCCTTTCGGAATCTTCGACAGAACCAGGGTCCCTTCTACTGGTGTCTATGACCCGCCTTGCGCGCTACTCTCAGTGTGATCCTTCCATTTGGCTTGTGGGGATGAGGCCCCCACCTCTGGTACATTCTCGTGTACTACTGCCTGTCCTGCTTTTGCTTCGTGGCTCTGTGGTGCTGAACCCATGGCATGCTCGGCCTGTCATGACCCTGGTCCCCTCGATGTGTTAGATTCAGTTCTCTCTGTGTCCTCCTCCAACTGATTGACCTCCTGCATTGGGTTCTGTTCCTCCTCTATTGTCACAGGGTTTGCTTCGTACTTGGGTGTATGGAGTTCATCCACATACACCACTATGGGTCTCTCTTTTTCCCTTGCATCTGTCACCCGAGCAGTACTTCTCGCGTTCCTCTCGGCCCTGCCTGGTGCTCCAAATGGCGGTGGTGACATTGTGACGAGATTTGGACTATAAATATTCGAACTCAATGGATGCTAGCTCGAAGTCTCACTCTATCACTCTTTCGCTCGGCTCTGCGTTCTTCTCCTTATCAATTAACACAATGAGTTTCTTTCCCCCCTTTTTCTGACTTTACAGCGAGACAATGAAGTGACAACTATTCTGCACTGACAATTGTCCCTTTTTCACTTTTTGTTGTTTGTCTTGCGCGTCGTAACTTTATACTTGTTAACTGTTGTCCCGTGTGCCGTGTTTTCAGACTTTTTCCTTTCCGTCAAAATAATTTATTTACCTCTGTGTACGAACTTTCGTGTGTTGGTCGCAACTTCAATAGTTGCCGCCAGTTGGCGCCTGAATTCCACAACCATAATTTTCCGAATTGCCGCGTTTTTTGACTGTCGATCCTTTTTTTGGCGCGTTGGGATTTTTGAGCACACAGAGTCCTTGGATTAGATACCCTTTTCTTCTAATGCAGTATTCTTATTTCATAGCGCTGACTCAGTGACCTGTGCGAGCAAGCTCTTTTCTTTTTCGTCGTGCTGACTTGTTGACCTGTGCACCCAGAATTTTTATTTTGTACATCGGTTCTTAATGCGTGGTAACTTTCAAGTTGCAGGTGGTCGACTATCCTTGTACAACTGTATTTGAATCCCATTGATCATGTCCCTCAATTCTGTTCCTTCCAAATCCTTCAACGGTACAACTCCTCCGTCTATGACAATCTTGACCTCATATGGTCCCAAGCAATGCATTCTGAACTTTCTTGGATGTTGAAAAAACTTGTTGTCATACATTAGGACTAGGTCTCCTTCCTTGAAATTTTTTCTCTTGATATGTCGGTCATGCCCAGATTTTTCCCTTTTTTTCTTTACTTCTTGGTGATAGCCTGCTAGAATCCTATCTTCTTCCATGCTCATCAGCTGACTTAACCTTTCTTGTACTGTGCCTTGCTCTGTCATGTTCATAATTGCTGTGACACGCAGACTTGGTACCAAGAATTCTAATGGAACCTCTGCTTCTTGTCCATACACCAATCTAAATGGTGTTTGCCCTGTCAACTTCTTACAGGTAGTTCTATATGCTCATAGTACAACTGGTATCTTTTAATCCCAGTCGTCCCTATTAACATTGCAAATCTTGGTGAAGGAATTCTCTAGAATCTTGTTGAAGGATTCCATTGTTCCATTTGCCTGAGGATGGTATGGCGTACTTTTCAGATGGTAGACCTCAAATTCTTCAGTCAGAGCTTTGATAGTGATGTTGATAAAGTGAGTGCCTTGTTCACTCATCAGAATCCTTGGGCATCCAAATCTGGTGAGCACATGTTCAAACAAGAAGTGTGCTGCTATCTATGCACTACAATCTTTCACTGGTGCTACCTCTGCCCATATTGAGAGGTATTCTGTCCTAGTGATGATGTATCGCATGCCTGACCTTCTTACGGGTGGGTGAATTGGCCCAATAAAATTGATAGCCCATTTTTCAAACACTTGTAGCGTTATATGTGGGTGTAAGGGAATCTCATCCCGTCTGTTTGGTTTTCCAACTCTCTGACAAACGTTGCATTATTGGTAGTATTCCTTTGTATCTCGATGAATAGTTGGCCACCATAATCCTGCACGTAGTACCTTCTGCGTGGTAGCTTTTCCTGCATAGTGTCCTCCAACTATTCCTTCATGGGCTTCTGCCAATATCCTAGGCCTTTCGTGTTCTAGCGCACACCTTCTTAAGATGTTGTCTACCCCCATTTTATATAAGTGTCCTGCGATCAATTGGTAGTCGGATTCTCTGACAACCAGATTCTTCCTCTGCGCGGTGTTAAGTTCCTGTGGTGCAGTCCCTGTACTTAAATACTCAATAATCTCAACAAAATAATCATCCACGACCTGGACTGAAAATAACTGCATGTCAGGGAAGGTATCCTCTAAGTTTGTAGGCTCCTCGTCATTGGTGACCCTTGAAAAGTGATCAGGTACTGCGTTCATCTTCCCTAGTTTAACTATGACTTCAAAGTCAAATTCTTGAAACAACAGTAACCATCGAAAATTTCTCCCCCCCAACATTGGCTTGTTGACTAGGTACTTAAGGGATGAATGATCTGTGAACATCTTAAAATGTTTTCCAAGTAGGTAATGCTTGAAATTTTGAAGTGCACACACCATTTCCATACCTTCTCGCTCTGTAGTGTTGTAATTCTGCTCGAAGTATGATAATTTTCTGCTTGCAAATGCTATGGGATGGTCCAAATCCCCTGGTCCTGGTTGCACCATAATAGCTCCCAGGGATATGGATGATGCATCTACATGCATATGGAATGTCTTCTCTCAATCTGGAAAGACTAAAATGGGTACTGTGACCATCTTCTCCTTTAGGATGTCCAACCCTTACTGATAGTTCTCATTCCACTGGAATTTAGTATCCTTCTTGAGCAATTTCTCCATCGACGCAGTGATCTGCACATACCCCTTTATAAAATTTTTGTAATATCCTATATATCCCAATGTGGCTCATAGCTGGCACACTGATTTCAGTGGTGGTAAATTCACAATTACTGCAATCTTTGCAGGATCAACAATCAAACCTTGTCTGCATACTATGTGACCCAATAGAATTCCGAAGGGTGTTCCAAATATACATTTCTTAATGTTCAAGGATATTTGGCATTGCCAGCATCTTTATAACATCAACCTCAACACCTCTACATGATCCTTCAATAGGTTGTACATTGCCAATCATAAAAATATACCTCTAGAAACTAATGGATGAATTCTTTGAAGGCAACAATGACTACTCTGGAAGCAATTGCTGGTGCATTCTCCAGTCCAAAAGGCATGATTGTGTATTGGTAGGATCCCCATTCTGTCACAAAGGTAGTCTTGTACTGATCTTTTGGTGCTATCTTGATTTGGTGGTAGCCTAATAATCCATCGGTGAATGAGTATGATTCCCGACCTCCCACATTTTCTAGGACTTCATCTGTAAAGGGTGTAGGGAAGGAGTCATGTAGGCAAGCATCATTGAGCTTTCTCAGATCTACACAGATTCTTATGCCTCCTTGCTTCTTCTCCTAAACTACCATGGGGATTATCCATTCTGATTCTTCTACTAGTTCTATGATTCCTGTTTCCAACATTATGTCGATTTCTGCTTGTATATGGGGTTCAATCTTTAAGGCCTCTGTGTGATAGGTCTTGCCTCCAGTTTGAGCGAGATCTTCATCTTTCCAAGTTCTCCTTCCATACCTTCCATTTATGTGAAGGTCATTGGGAACAGGTCACTGTACTCACACAATAACTCTGTTATCCTTTCCACCGTTTGCTCGTCCTAGTAATCCCCAATACTGGCCATCTTGGGATTCTCCTCTCTTCCAATATTGACCTTCTTTACTTTAATTGACGTAGTAAATTCTTCTGCTGCTAAAGAGGACCCTGCTACCCCCCTTTCTCCTTCAATCTCTGGAATCTGGATATTGCGTGGATCTTCTTCGTCCAGTATGTCTTCTTCTACACGATAGCATGGCAACAATTCTTTGACTGTCCGCCTATTCTGCTGCTGATATTCGGTCATATGGTCTAGCTTTGGTTTATCAATGAATATCAAGCCTATAATATGTTTTAAATTGAAATCAACATTGGGGTTCTCATGTTCGAATGAGAATGTGGCTATGAAATTCTGCTGCAATATTGTCCATTTAGTGGTACCTCTACGCAGTTCTTGGTCTACATACCAGTTTTCTGGAATTCCTTCCAGTGTGTGAATGAAATAATGAAGCCATTCCTCAGGTGGTATCATCCTCCACTATGTTCTGCATTGTTC